>CANXYC010069910.1:0-16195 GCA_948193065.1 Aleurites moluccanus
CTCGCAAATGAGCTACACTAATCCAAACTCATCAATTCTTCTTGCCACTTAAAATCAACAGACAGAAGCACAACATATCCAAATTTCATATCAAACTAATCAACATACAGATAGTGGTGACTCTCCAAAAGTCACCCAGACTCCTGCATCAAAATCCAACCGAACAGCCCTGATACAAAACAATCTCCACTAAGATATACCTATCCAAAAATTCTGAAATTTTACAGACATCATCTCAACACACAAAGGAACATTTTTCATGTTCACAACTTCAACAAATTCTACCTCAGTTATTCTCAGAAATTCCAAACATGATACTACATCCCTGCAGGAATTCTCAACCAGACCAACCTTGCTCAAATAGACACAACTCATCATATACACAGAATTTTATCAAACCCTTTTACAGAATTATAGCTAAGACATAATTAACAACTTTCATATTTTACACTTTACCCAATTATGTCTTTAAGAGCAAGTAATGGTCAACACTGAATTCTACTGCAGTTCAAAATAAAAGTTCTGGAATTTTCAAACTTCTCATTTAAATTTAAAATTCTCCAAACAAATAAAATCAACAAATACACTTCAAAATGGCAGATATTACATGATAGCTTGCCCCTCTTCCCAAATCTCATAACTCCCCTCATCGGTGAGACCTTTAGGAAGACATGATCACCAACTGAAAAATGTACATCCTTCCTTTTCGGATCAGCATAACTCTTCCGCCTACTAAAGGCAGTCCTCAGCCACTCTCAGATCATAGAAATCTTTTCCCTCGTCTCTCTACTCCACTCCAGTCCCTCTAGCTACTTCTCTCCCGGCTCCACCCAACACACTGGAGATCTGCACTTCCTTCCATATAGTGCTTCAAATGGAGCCATATCAATAGAAGAGTGATAATTGTTATTGTAGGAGAACTCTATCCGTGGCAGATAATAATCCCAATTACCCTTAAAATCCAAAACACATAATCTGAGCATATCCTCCAAAGTCTGGATCGTCCTCTCCAACTGCCCATCAGTTTGCAGATGGAAGGCAGTACTAAACCGTAACTGGGTACCCATAGCCTCCTGAAAATTCTGTCAAAATCGGGATGTGAACTATGTACCCCTGTCAGATATAATCACCAAAGAAACTCCATGAAGACGCACAATTTTATCCACATACAATTGTGCGTATAGAGCTACTGTATAGTTGGTCTTCACCTCCAGAAAATGTGCAAACTTCGTCAACCAATCAACAGTCACCCATATAGAATCATATCCCCTCGAAGTCCGTGGTAGACCAACTATAAAATCTATGGTAACCTGTTCCCATTTTCACTCAGACAACTTTATCTCTTAAAGTAGCCCTGATGGCTTCTGATGTTCGAACTTAACCTGCTAACAGGCTAAGCATTTCGACACAAACTGAGCTACGTCCTTCTTCATCCCTAACCACCAATAAACATCTCTGAGATCATGGTACATTTTGGTAATCCCTGGATGTACATTGTATGCAGAATAGTGTGCCTCTCGCATAATCTGATCCCGTAGCTCATCACAATCCGGTACACAGATACGTCTCCCACATCTCAGTATCTCATCCTCCACTATGAACTCTGTCATCCGTCCACTCTGAACCTCTCCCTTGAGCTTCAATAAATAAGGATCTCTGTCCTGAGCCACTTTTATATCATCAAGCAACACTTTGCCTAAAATTGGGCTATCAGAGCCTGGTTTTGATCCTAGGAACCCAAATCCAACTCTACCCCCATATCTGCTAACTCCTTGATCTCTCTGATCAATGGCCTCCTGCCAATCACAATATGAGCAAGACTACCCATCGATTTCCTGCTCAAAGCATCCACCACTACATTGGCCTTCCCTGGGTGATATAGAATCTCATAATCATAATCCTTCAGAAGCTCAACCCATATGCTCTGCCTCAGATTTAGATCTTTCTGCTGAAATATATATTGTAGACTCTTATGATCAGTATATATCTCGCACTTCGATCCATACAAATAGTGTCTCCAAATCTTCAAGGAAAATATAACTGCTGCCATCTCCAAGTCATGAGTCGGATAATTTGCTTCATGCTTCTTTAACTAACGAGAAGTATAAGCAATTACCCTACCAATCTGCATCAATACACACCCTAGGCCAATCCTCAAAGCATCACAATATTGTATAAATTTCTCCCACTCAACTGGTAATGCCAAAATCGAAGTACTGGTAAAGTAGCCAAAGGAGCTGCAATCCGGGAGAAATCCTTCACAAACCTCTGATAATAACCAGCCATACGCAGAAAGTTGGGCACCTCTGAAACACTGGTAGATTGTGGCCAATTAGCTACCGCCTCAATCTTCTGAGGATCCACTTTAATCCCATCCTTGCATACTACATGCCCAAGGAAGCACACCTCAGTCAACCAGAACTGACACTTAGATAATTTTGCATACAGCTGATGCTCCCGAAGTGTCTGTAACACAATCCTCAAATGCTCCCTGTGCTCCTCCTCACTCCTGGAATAAATAAGTATGTCATCAATGAATACGATGATAAACTTATCCAAATAAGACCTGAACACCCTGTTCATCAGATCCATGAAAGTTGCCGGTGCATTGGTCAACCCGAATGGCAGTACCAGAAACTCATAATGACCATAGCGAGTTCTGAAAGTAGTCTTGGGTATATCGCTCTGCTTAATCTTCAACTGATGATACCCATACCTCAAATCAATCTTACAAAAATGGCTAGCTCCTTGCAGCTGATCAAATAATTCATCTATTCGAGGCAACAGATACTTATTCTTCACTGTGACTTTGTTCAGCTGCCTGTAATCTATACACATCCTCAATGAGCCATCTTTCTTTCTCACAAATAGTACCGGTGCACCTCAAGAAGAACTGCTCGGTCTGATAAACCCTCTATGTAATAGCTCCTGTAACTGTATCTTCAATTCCTTCAACTCAACTGGAGCCATTATGTATGGTGGAATAGATATCGGGTTTGTGCCTACATGCACCTCTAACTCAAACTCAATCTCCCTGTCAGGGGGCAATCTTAGCAACTCCTCAGGAAATACATCAGGAAACTCCTGAACCACTGGTATCTGATCCAACTGTACAGAAGACCTCTGTGCATCCACTACATGTGCCAAATAGGCTGAACAACCTTTCCCAATTATCCTCCTAGCCTGGATAGCAGAAATCAGGTTAACCTGGAACTCCCGAATCTCACCTTGAAACTCAAACTCCGGCTGCCCCTCAGACTGGAATCTAACCCTCTTTTGATAACAGTCTATCACTGCCCAGTGTCTCATCAACCAATCCATACCTAAGATAATGTCTAACTCAAGCACAGGCAACTCAATCAAATCAACACGCAGAATATGGTCATCAATCTCAACAATGCAATCAGGATAGTAATAATCAACATCCACAGCATCACCCATAGGAGTGGCAATAATCAATGGCATATCTAATAACCTCCTTTCCTTATTCAATTTGGGTGCAAAATATGGTGACACAAAAGAGTGAGTTGCACCCGAATCGAATAAGGCATCTGCAATCTCATTCTGAACAAGAATAGTACCTGTGACAATATTGTTCGATCTGTAGGCATCCTGAGTGTTGACCGCAAATACTCTGCCCTGGCCCCTACCAGCTGGAGCTTGACTGCCACTGGGAGCCTGTCCTCCTCTGCCTCTGCCTCTAGCTGTAGCCTCTCTACCTAGATTCTGACTAGCCTGTACCATTGGCTGAGAAACTGCGACAGATGGCTGTTGATCAGCCCTCACTGGACAAGTGTTAATATAATGGCCCTGCTGGTCACACCTCAAACATGCACCCGTCCGTCTCCAACACTCTCCTCCATGCCTCCTACCACAAACCCACAAACAGGAATGTTGGGTGCCTGTGTAACCGATCTCGAAGAACCCTGAGAGTAAGCAAGCGTTGACTCAAGCACTGGCTGACCCCTACTCTAAAGTCTCCTCCTCTGACTATCCCCTGTACCGGCTCTACCTGCCTAGGATAGGAGTTGCTCTCCCCCTTCCTAACCTGTGATCCTGGACCACCCTTCCTCTTCTGATCTCTCTTTGCCCTCTCAGTATTATATTTTTCCTCCATCTGAGTAGCCTTATCTATCATTGTAGTCAAAGAAGTAAACTCTGTGGCAAGTAAGGCATTATACAGTGCAGCATGCAAACCCCTTCGGAATCTACTAATTAGATCTGCCTCAATCGGTACAATGTGAGCAGCATACCTACTCAACCGTATAAACTCCTCGGCATACTCCTTCATAGATCTGTCCCCCTACTCAAGCTGCTCAAATCTAACCAAGTTATGGGTCCTAACACCCTCAGTGATGAACTCATCAATCAAACCCTATCTGAACTCTGCCCAAGTGGGTGGGTACTCTCCATACAGCCTAGTCTCTATATGTCTCGAGAACTAAGTCCATGCTTTACCCTTAAGCAATAGACCAACCAACTCAACTGATCTCAGCTCTGAACAAGGTAGTCTCCTCACTACCTTCTCCACCTCCTCCAAGAAGTCAACTGGATCTGTACCCCTATCTCCTCTAAACTCCGATAAGTTTAGCTTTAGAAAGCTAAACATGGACACTCCACCCTCCTCAATCTCTCTCCGACCTCCCTGTACAGTTGGCTCCCTCTGAGCCCCCACTGGCTGCACAGGAGCCGGTGCTACATGAACAACTTCTGGTACTACTGGAGGAGGTACTACGGCAGGAGCAGGTGGTGGTTGTGCCTGCTGTCTCTCCAGCCTAATCTCAGCCATCTCCCTCCTCAACTCCATCAAACCTCTCATCATCTCCACTCTCCAGGGGTCATCGCCCCTCTCAGTATCCTCTGTAGTCCGTCGAGATCTTGACAGACCCTCTGAAATACTAATCTCTCTCACCAGTGACTCATTGGAGGCAACCTTAGCCTCCCTGATATCTCTGTCTCAGCTGTCAGACATCTCTGTAATCTGTCAAAAAAAATATAAATAGTCTCAGAATACAGCAAAAACGCAGAATAATGACATATAACAGATGATAACAGCAATAGATGACAAAGGAAATCCTATACTCCATGGTATACTTAATTATACCCCATTCTGTACTTAGTCACTATTTCTCTGTAATTCAATCACTATTCATATGTAACCTAGATTCACAGTCTGTAAACCTAGTGCTCTGATACCACCTCTGTCATGACCCGGTTTCCCGGACAGCGACGGTCATAGGGCACGGGAGATGCCAATAGTGACCGGTACCCGTAGAACCCAATATCATATGCACAATCTATAAACCTCAATATATTATTCATTTATTAATTAATTACCAGTCATTATGTTAAACTGTGATGCATTCTGTAATTCATTCTGCAATTGGTTGTAATCCTCAATTATCACAAAATCATATCATCCATCATCATACAATATCATCAATATAATATCATCATCATATACATGTTCATCTCCTAGCTAATCCATATATACCCATGGAGCAACTAGATAATGAACACCAAAAATAATAACAAATCATAATACAGAAATCCAGAAACTATACATCAAAAACTGTAACATCCTGGGATGACAGAAGACAGGAATCTGCAATCTACTACTCTCCTAAAATGGGTAAACACATAAACGGTGAGTATAGATGATACTCAGTGAATTTATATGCATCACAACAAATAATGTTACAAAATAAATATTGATATCAGTCAATGGGATAACAGTATAATATTCAGATGTCAGGATACAGTAAAGCCAAATAATATCAAATAGGTTCGGTTACATATGGAAAGACAGATAATGGGATGGACTGTATGAAAAGAAATCATACAATCTCCAGTCAGTCAGTGTGGACCAAATAGGTCTCTAGTATCAATGAGCATAATGCTGATCAGACCCTATGGCTAGGACCATAACCCCTCCTAGCTAGGGTATCAGTAATACAATGTGCACATCGCCGACAGTATTTTCCCACTACTCTGTCGAATCGATAGCTCTGCCAAACCATATCAGGGTCAATAACAAGGAATATCATAAGCAACAATGGCATCCAGATAATAATCAATCCAATAACAATCAATTCGGTATCAATCAGTACAGTAATCAATATAATCAATGGCAATGTCAAATGCAATGTACAATCACTGATATAGGGTTTAGCATTAAGGAATGGCATAAAACAAAAGTTAGTTTGGTAGCGGAAAACGAAAGGTCAATTGGCATGCCAACGTCACTGGCGACAATGGCATTCAATTGGTAGGCATATGGCATTCAAACCAATAGGCTAAAGGCAAATGAACTAGGCATTTCATCGAACACTTGGTGGGCATACAATGGCAAGCCAATAGGTTAGGTTTTGGTGCAAATGAGAGAAGAAGATGGTTCGGCCTAACATTAAGGAAGAGAAGAAAATGAAGAGCAAAAATGGCTAAGTCAAAATTTAAAGAAAAATCAAATGGTAAATTACAACTAAACCCTCAAACTTTCATTCATTACACTTTGGTCCTTAAATCTTCTGTAATTTATTCTGTTAATTTCGTCAGGATTTAGATATAATATTGGAGATTCAATAGGCTTATTTTAATTTATACTTATTTATAAAAATAGTTCTTGAGTCATTCTGTAACCCCGACCGACTACTTTTTACTATTCACCTTGAATTTCCATTTATTTACAAAAATGTCATTACTTACTTTTTCAGTGTTCCTAAATGATTTTCACTTCTTTCTTTTTACCAAAATTAAATATAAATTATGGTCATCTTTTACCCCCAGATCAACTTCAGAAATTCTTCCGTTGACCGGACTGCTAATGTCTCGGCAGTATTCCCGACACCGCCGCTTTCCGGAAAAGTTACAAGTTTGCTTTCTAACTATGTCTCTAAAATTATTTTCCATTAATTCAAGACTAATGAACCACATACTGAGAATTAATTCATGCATGAGAGTTAGAAATTTATAGTGTATGCACTTTGGACTCGATTGGCAATGGATCATGTTCAAATTCCTCATTTTTCCATGTAAATAATAATAAGAAGAAGAAGAAGAAGAAGAAGGTTCAAAGACATTTTCCAAAGAATTCACAAGAGAGAGAGAGAGAGAGTTGGGGTTAGCATGAGGTTCAAGATTTGACAGAAATTCATGGCACCAATTTAAATTTAAATGAATTTTATTCTATTAATTTCAATAATTGGAAGGAGATAGTTTCGTAGTTTATAAAATTAAAAAAAAAAAATCATAGTTTATAAAATTTAGCTCTTTTAATATAAAAAATAAATTATTCCAAAGTAAATAGACATATATCATTTTATAAAATTTTAAGTTAATATTCAATTTATTGTTAAACTATATAATTATATATTATAATTTCTTAAAATTTTAAATATTATTAATTTTTATTAAATAAATATAGGTAGCTAAGAAAAATTAAAACAAGGTGACTTGATAACCTATTTATATAATGCTTGGAATATTTTTGTACAAAAATTCACTCTTATTCCAAAAGATAAAATTAAATTGAATTAATTTTTTCAAATGAAATCTTAAAATTCTTTTATTGTATGTTGTTGTAAATTGATAAAATTTACAAACGTCTTTTGTTGTTGTTCATCTTCATTTGTTGAATTATATGCAACTTCTTATAACAGATGGCAAACTGCTGTAAAATGGTTGATACATGTGTTTTAGTGGCATGAGGGCGATGAGGCTATTGAGTACTGTCTTAAGCTCTTCTCCACTTCCCCACCATAAGCTTTCTTTATTATTGTTGAAGCTTACAACACCAGTTTAAATCAACAGCAACTTGACTCCCTTAACTGTCCTTTCACAACCGAAGAGATTTCGATCAACTCTCTTCCAAATACATCCCTGCAAAGCACCAGGACCTGACGGTATATCTCCATTCTTTCAAAAAATTTGGCATATTGTGAATCATGATGTGGTAGGCGCTGTTAAATACTTTTTAACTACTGGTTGTGTGCCCGATGGTCTCAACCACATAGTGATCACCTTAATCCCGAAGGTTAAAAATCCGAAAACTATGAAAGACTTGCGTTCCATTAGTCTTTTTAATGCTATGGCATAATACATATTTTTCCCACTGAATATGTTGGAATTAACAGTGGAGTTCGAATATGTCCATAACGGGTGTATAGACCCGTATTTATTAAATAATTAATAAGTTAATTAATAAATTAATTATATTGACACCCCTGTATTTTTTTATATTATACTAATACGTCCTTCTGATTTCAAAATTATATTAAAACACCTATTTATTTTGATTCCGTTAAAATTTGAGATCCTTCTATTAAAAGTCCGTTAAATTAGTATAAAAAGTCCATAATACCCTCTATTTTTATCTTAATTTTCATTCTCATACCATTGATTCAGTTTTACTCCCAATAAAAAAAAAAAAGGAGTTACAATATTACACTGAAAAAAGAGAAACAAACTAACAGAAATTAAAAAGGGATTCAAGACTAAAAAGATAAAGATGAATTTAGGGAAATAAAAAGAAAATAAGAGAAAATTAACCCTCAAAATTTCACCATGAAACTTTATTATCACTTTATCTTCTTTCTAATTCCATTAACATTCACAATATTACCATTGACATCTTTAATTTTATATTCTACTAGTCCCAAAACTTAGAGAAGAATCCTCCACCAACCGTTATTTCCAACAAACTTTGCTCCACCACCAAATACAGGCACTAGTACTGATTCATCATCATCAACAATGCCGCCACCGCCTCCTCTGCCTGACCACAACTAGGTCACTGCCCTATACCTACGTGGAGCACATTAGCAAGAATTCTCTCACCTCTCTTTTCAATCTCATTGCAAATATTGACTGCTCTATCTCTAATTTCTCAAAATTCGTTCGAGAACTCTTCAAAATTTGTGCTGTTTTCATTCAAAATATTCACAAATTCTTGCTTTTTCCACTAAAAAATTGAAACTTCCACAACATTCTTGCAAATCGGTACCCATTTGCATGTAATTTGTACCCAAAATCTGCCGCTTTCTCTCTACCTTCAATTCCATTCATATCCCTTTCAACTTCTCTACACAATCACCCCCTTTCACCAGTTACAACAACTCTCAACTCTACAAATACCCAGCAATAAGGATTAACAATAAGATGGAGAAGGCAATTAAGGCACAAGAAATAAGAGATAATAACCCAAATCCCTTAGATTTCCTGAAGACCACGGATGAAGAGCTTTCAGTGAGAGATGTAGCGGTCGGCTAAGGTGGGGATGTAGTCAAAACCAAAAATACTTTCTTTTGTTGCCTTGTGCTTCGATCGAAGGTTAAGCCACCACAAGCATGGCTTATCTCACTCTTTTAGTTCGTCTTATGGGTTCTCATCGCTTTTCTGGTTGGTGTTTGGTGGCAGTGTTAAGCCATTTTAGGCTTTGGTGAGTTTAAGCTTTTGATTTTTTTTTTTTTTTTTTGAACACTTAACAAAGTTGTGTTTTTCAGAGAATGGGAGACAAATGGTGCCTATGTACTTATTATACCTGTATCTATGTCCATATTCTTTCCGAAGAGAGAGAGAGAGAAAGATAGAAGAGTTAAGCTAGCAGAATCACAGTTATGAACCTAGAGGAAAAATCGAATAGGCATAGCCAATGATAGATTTGAACCAGTCTCACTCTTTTAAGTTCACTGTGTTTGTCCAAACACAATGATAGAGGTGTCCTTTCACTAAATAGACCACACAAACATACTCAAGGACCTCAGAAATCCCCCACCGAACCAAGCCAGGTAGTCAAAATCTTCCACTAAGGCGGCGTGTGGCATATACGCGCCACATACGATGTGTGGGCCTGCCCCACTACATGTCACATGTTGTGTACGTGATTGTCCCACCCAGCTGGATGTCGTTCGCATGAAACAACATGTCATTTGTTCTGAATGGAATGGCATTTAGTTTGAACTACATATCATTTTGGAAGTCCAACAAGCTGGACTCCACGCGCTGCCCAGTCATGTGTTGTGCACATGACTCCCCAAAACGGCTTGCCTTTTTGATGTGCTCCTGTCGTTTAAAGAAAATGTCTTATTGTTTTCTTTACGGGGCAAATATTATTTGGTGAGACGACATGTCATTTTAGCCTAGTAGATAAGATCCACTCAGATGTTGCCACGTGGCAGTGCCACATGCGTTGTGAGTACGTGGGCCCGTAGGCCCACTTCTGAACCTCCGTTTTAATCTTTTTTTCACAGATTGACTCTAAATTATTTTTTGAAATTTTTTAAAATATTAAAATAATTTTTTGATGACTATAAATTTTTGTTAATAACATGTTATTTGTAATTAGTTAAAATACTGAAAAATTTCAAAAAAATTGGGAAAATATTTGTTGGCTTCTAAAAATTGTGAAAATTTATTTTAAATAATTTTTTCTCATTTTGGGAGAAAAAAATGTGTTTTTTACTCAAATTTTATTATATATGTGTGTATAATATTGCTAATTTCTATTTTTTTTGTGATATGTTACAAAAAAAATGGTGAAATGCATAAGGATTCCCATGATAGCGCACACACCTGAACATAAGGCGAAAATCAAGGATTTAAAGAGAAAACTTAGTTGAATGAGAATACGTTCTACCAATCGAGTTGATGACATTTATACCTTAGTGGATCATATGGTACGAGTACATCATGCTTGTCAAAAGATCAAATGGCTTAGAGGTTTGAAGAGAGACAAAGGTTTATTTAAAGTAATGTTATGGTATTTGAGAGATTGTACTTTGCAATTTGAACTTGTTCACCATTGAGCTTATAGAACATGTTGTTATGGGCTCATGATCAGACGTTTTTCTAGATGCTCATGTTCGTAAAGGGGTTATGAGTTCCGTCTACCGAAATTTTGGAATCCTTCTTCGCAGTGGGAGGACTGTGGCAGTCAGGAAACTTTGGTCAAGATCAAGAATTCGTTTCTTACCAGTAGAATTGCAAATGGAATTTGAGGATCCCATTCCAGTTAGGAGAGCTATAGTGAATTGACCTTGAATTGGGTTGTTAGGATTTATCCTTAACTTTTGAGCTAAGAATATTTTGTTAGTCAAAATGTTTGTTGGATAATTTCATTTCATTAGTTTCAAGGATTTATAGGTTTATAGACCAATTATTGTTATTTTTCAATTGTAATGGAATATGCATTAGTCATGTAGTAATTACCTTTATTAATTTATGTAATTAATTTTGGTATAACTTTTGCATGAAATTATTTTTGAAATTTGATAAATTTAATAATAATTATTATATTTATAATTTCATGGAACTTGGTTGGAATAATTAAATTATTATTTTGCATAAATTATTAAAACTACTATTAATTCTCACATATTATCTAAAATTTGATTGAAAACCTAGTGACCTTTTGGCTATAAATTCTATGTAAATTAGTATTAATGTATAATTAACTACAAAATAATATAACAACTATGGTATTAATAAAATGTGTAAATAAAGTCTTTATTAGATTGTGTATCTAATTCATTAAAACATAGA
Organism: Aleurites moluccanus; assembly: GCA_948193065.1. Classification (NCBI taxonomy): domain Eukaryota; kingdom Viridiplantae; phylum Streptophyta; class Magnoliopsida; order Malpighiales; family Euphorbiaceae; genus Aleurites; species Aleurites moluccanus. The sequence goes on from CANXYC010069910.1 coordinate 11,539, forward strand.
ATGTGTCACTGATTATAATTGTAGAGCTCAACATTAGTGAAAAATAAAGACAACTGTAAAAATTTGGATTATGAAGACCAGTATGTGCTGAAAGAGCAAGAGGCTTTTGAACTATTGAATGCAATTATAGATGAAAATGACCAATAAGGTAACATGATCCAGCAATATACGGGAACATAAAACCAAAACTGCTGGGAAGAAAAGAACCCATGATTCGCAGCACATTGCTTAGTGTTATGGATGATGACTTGATGAATGAGTTTCATCACCATAAACATGTTATGTATATGATAGACTTTTTTTTTAAGAACAATATTGATGATTTGTCTGTCATAAAAGTTTTGTTCACTCACTTTTAGTTTAACACTTATGAGAAGTGTCTAAAACACATTCTGATAAGGTATTTAAGAGAAATATCTCTAATATGATTAGTGAATTATATGGTCTTGGTCATAAGTTAACTGAAGATAAAAGATTCAAACTGTATTTCTTTCTTTGCTTGAAAGTTGTGAACATATGAGAATAAACCTAACTTGTAATAAACTCTCAAGAATGCTTCTCGCCATTTAGAGCTTGAGTATGACTGACTTGCTCATATACAATCAAGTGCTAAAGTATACATGACTAGGTCTAGCTCATATGGAGCTTCAGATAATAAGTGCAAGCGAAACAAGGACAAAGGCAAAGATAAAGAAAATGAGATTCTAAGAAATAAAAGTCTAAGAAAAATCAATAAGGAAATTATGCACGTCCTACGAAAGAAAATATTATGAAGGTCAAATGTTTCAATTGTGGAATTTAGGCCACTATTCATAGAACTAAAATGAACCAAAGAAGATATGATTAGTTTACTTAAATGTGAGTGAAATGTCCATTTTTACAACAGAAAATCATCTTTTGTGGATTGTAAATTCGAAAGCAACAGAACAAGTGATGAAAGATTGTGAAGCCTTGTCACACCTCAACTCCAGTCGTGCGACGGTCCTAGGGCAAGGGTAGGCCTTAGGCCACCATAAACCCGTAGAACTCATATGTCATGAATCTCATACACAATTATATTAATTATAAATATCATATAATATCATACAATGATCATTTCTATAAATTCCATTAAACATCAAGCATATCCTTACCATTATCTTTTCATAGCTTTCTCTTGTTCCTTACTGATCAAAAGATGCATCTCACATCACTAAGGAATAAGAGTACCCAAAAGGTAACAATTCATACATCAAAACATTATTATCCTCAAATGACTAACTACGGAGCTCTAGAGTACACTCCCAATACATATTGTGTCATAATACCATTTAATGAATATACATAATCATATTTCAAAATAATTACAATGTAGGCTTCTTAGGAAGAAAGAGTCAAGAAGCTTGATCTTCTCTATTAGCTCCCTCACGAGCTATGCTATCACCTAAAATCCACAGAAGAGGAGTGAGCTTTCAACTCAGTAAGATATGAACATTATAAATTAAAAATCTGAATATCAAATCATAATCATGTACAAATATTTGGTTATAACTGGGTATGAAAGAATCTCAAGTTTTATTTGAAGGAACATGAGTGCTTATAATAATGAGCATCATCAATTCATATCACAAATCAAATCATGGTTCTTATTTAGAATATAAAATACCCACAAAGAATGGCATTATCAAATCTTATATGATAGAACTGATCTCATGTCATATCATACGTATCAGCAGCCTTGCTACCTTAACGTGAACGTATGTTTGGCCAGGTATACGACTAGAGCACATGGTCCCCTCTAGGTAGAACACTGATAAAAATCCTATCAGCTAGGCTCCCAAAGTGCACTATGGACCAATGAATTTACTCTCATTGGGAAGAGCGTTCTATCCATGGGTCATGGGTTTCAATCTCATAAAAAGCATATTGGTCGCAAGACCATCAACATAAATCATCATTTGAATCAGGTTTAACAAGTAAGAAGCATATGAACTTGATCCAAGAAGGTTGATTAAGTCATTCACGTTATACAAATATATAAATATGGAAGAACAAATATAAGAATACTTGGTCATATTATTTCAAAAAAACAAAAGGATAATCAAATGAGATGTTCATACTTACCTCTTACACAATTTCTCTTAAGTTTCTTTAGCAATTTGCTCAATTCCAACTCCTCAATTACTTTGATTTCCTCTTCCTAAGAAATTTTTCAAATATTCAAAATTAGGGTTTCCATCAAATCAATAATATTTAACATGATTTCTGAATATTTAACCATCTTAGGGTCTCTATTTTTAATTCCCAACATTAATTTAATTTATCTCTTAAGGAAAAATCTGCATTAAATTCAAATTTACTGTTCATGTTACTATTCATGACAGTCTCAATATTCTGATTTCTCTAACATTAATTACCATTAATAACTTCAAATTGCTTGCAATAAATTCAACACACCTTATATTAATTATTCTAACCAACAGACTTAAATAAATCTAAAAGAAAATTTACCTTATATCCTTAACACTGAGATTTTTTGCTTAAATTTAATAATTTTTGCCTTAATATAGAATAATCTAGAAATCTAATGCATTAATTTGAGTATTAATGCCTTAGAAAATAAAATGGGACTAATATGAGAAAAGACTAAAATTAACGAAGAAAGAAGAAAGGAAAAGTTGTGAAAAATACTACTGGGTTGCTGGGGTTAAATAGACCACTGCCCCAGAAAATCTCGCTTTCCAGCTCACTAATCCGCCTCGGCAAAGCTACCTCGCACATGCTAGCTCGCCATTACAAGGTTGCACTTCCCAGCTTGCCAAACTGATCTGGCAATGCCACTTTGCTAATCCAACTCGCATATGATGCCTCGCCAAACTCTCTTCGCGAACTCTTCCTCGCGGATGCCAGCTTGGCAATGCCTTCGCCAAACTCTGCTCGCGAATTGCCACTTTGCACATTCCTTCTTCGCATGATACCTCTTCGCAGAATGCCACCTCGCCTTTCCTCTTCGCCAAATCCTCTTCGCCAAAGCCTCTTCGCTAAAGCCTCTCCGCCAAAGCCTCTTCACCAGAGTCTTCTTCGCCAAAGCCTCTTCGCCAAAGCCTCTTCACCTTATCCTCTTCGCCTATACCACCTCGCATATGCTTCTTCTCCAATTGTCACTTCGGCAATCTGACCTCGCCACTTCGCTAGCTTGCAAAATGCCACTTCGCATCTTGCCGGCTCGCCTTAACCAGATCCTACTAAGTTAAAACTCTTCCTCGATAACTTAAACTTAACCAGCTAGCAAAATAGCTACAAACATCCAAACTTCTTGATTCTTTTTGACACTTAAAATACGCATGAAGGGGCTTAACATATCCAAAATTCAAATCATAAGAGAAACTACACAGACCATGGTGACTCTCCAAAGTCACCCAGACTTTCTTCCTTAAAATCCATCCGAACAGTCCTGAGAAAATCCACTCTCCACTGAGATATACTTATTCAAAAATCCTGAAATTTTACAGACAATATCACAACACATAAAAAAACATTTTCCATGTTTACACCTTTGGCTCAATCTGCCTCAGTCATTCCCAGTAATTTCAAACAAACACAGACTTCCTGCAGAAATATTCAACCAGACTAGTCCTGCTCAAAGGGACATAACTCATCACACACCCAGAATTATACCAAACCATTTTAGAGAATTTCAGTTAAGACATAAACTCATAACTTTCATGTTTCACACTTTACCAAATTACTTCTCTAAGAACATGCAATTAACCATCACAATTTCCTGCAACCAGAATTTCTAATTCCCTCATAACATTCATATCCTTAATTAAATTTGAATTCATCAATTACACAATAAATAAAATATAACAAAATGGCAGATATTACATTCTTCCCTCCTTAAATAAATTCATCCTCGAATTTATAATAATCTGCCTCAAGCCTGAAATAAATGGAGATATTTATCTTGCATGCTTTGCTCACTCTCCCATATGCATTCTTCCATAGCTTGGTTTCTCCACAAAACTTTAACCATTGGTATCTCCTTGTTCCTTAGCTTCTTAACCATTAGATCTACAATTGCAATTGGGATTTCTTCATATAACAAATCTGGTTGGAGATCCACTTCCAACACTTGAAGCACATGAGAAGGATCGGCTACATACTTCCGAAGCATCGATACATGGAATATCGAATGCACCTTATCCATGCTAGGAGACAAAGCTAACTTATAGGAAACCTCCCCAACCTTGCTCAAAATCTCAAAAGGTCCAATAAATCTTAGAGATAGCTTGCCTTTCTTGCCAAACTGTAGAACTCCCTTCATTGGAGAAATCTTTAGAAATACAAGATCTCCAATGGAAAACTGAAGATCCTTCCTCTTCGGGTCGGCATAACTCTTTTGATGACTAAAAGTTGTCTTCAATCTCTCTCGAATCAATGGAACCTTCTCTGAAGTATACCCTATCAACTTTGGTCCTTCAATATGCTTTTCTCCAACTTTATCCCAACACAATGGAGATCTACATTTCCTTCCATACAAAGCTTCATAAGGAGACATTTGAATCGTGGAGTGATAACTGTTGTTGTAGGCAAATTCAATCAATGGCAAGTGAGCATCCCAATTCCCTCCAAAGTCTAGAATGTACATCCTCAGCATGTCTTCTAGAGTTTGGAT
>CANXYC010069944.1:0-14535 GCA_948193065.1 Aleurites moluccanus
CTTCTCCATTCTTGTCTTCCACCATTGCTGAACCTTACATTTCTTCATCTCCATTTTTCCATTTTCTTATTCCTTATAGATTTCTTTAGGAAATTTATGGAAAAATAGCAAATCAACCTAGCTAAACTCAATTCTATCATTGGATTGAAGTAAGGAGCAAAGGATTGGGAGGCCTTTCTTGGTGTAGATTTCGACCATTTGGAGCTTAGAGGTAAAGTTGTTGTTTTGTTTCATTTGATTAATGATTTAGTGATTATTTAGGCTAAATTGAATGGGTATTGTATTTAGTTGCATTAGTTTATCTTAATTTGATGGAATTCCTAATTTGATACTTGAAATTAAAGTTGTAAAGGATGATATGTTGAATTTGTTGGATTTGTGCCCTAATGACCAATCATCAGATGATTGTTTTCGGTATATTTTATATCATGATTTATATATATGGCTTTCATTATTATGATTATTTGAATAACTGCATAATATAAATTATTATAATAATGTCCCTAGAATAAGATATTCTAAAATCATCTCTAGTCAAATGTTATTGTGAAATGGGATATCAATAATACGTCGAGACTAGTATGTGTAGTGACTGATGACAACAGTCATGGATATGAGATATCAAGTCAACACATAAGTACATGTTGGAGAACTATGTACTAGATTGACCCACCATGAGAATACTATATGGATTGTTGTATGAGTGTCATAGGTATTTCTCATAGTGATAATAATAGTATGATCATTTGACTTGAGATCATCAAAGATCCCAATATAAGGAGTTGTATATCTTGATACTGTTAAACGTCTTCCGTACCGGGATGTACTATACAAACAGTAATTGGATATGCCATAAATTATGAAGAGGGATGTTGAGTGATCAAGATAGGATTTGTCCATCCTATACAACAGGAGTGATGTCTTTGGGCCCTTTGATTGAGTGAGACCTAAAATGTATGGCCATGCTCAAATGAGTCGATATGTGATATTGATGTCATTTGAATTAGGAGTCTACTCAGGAATCAAAAATATAAAGATTGAACTATGCGAGTATGACATATTCCATAACTCATGTTCAATCGAGACATCCAGGACAAAAGGATTTAATTACTTGGTAATTTTATCACAAGAAAGGTTATGTCGAGTCATTGACATTCTCATGACTTAAGTAGCATTGATGTGTTGCTAGACACCGCTCACTGCTTATGATATAAAATATAATTTTATGTCACTGCTAATGTTGTGGGAACCTATAGGGTCACACATTTAGATCGGATCGATGATAGGATTTTTAATTCATGAGATGGATTAAAAAAAATAAGCATTGGGCTAAATGGTTTAGCTAAGAACCAATATAAGCCCAAAATTCAAGCCCAAGTCAGATGGGGCAAATTAGGATTTTATTAGTTGACCTAATGCTAGGGTTAAATGCCTATAAATATACATGTGATGTTGTTTTTGGGTGAGACTAATTTTTTTGCCTTTTTTCAGAAAAAAAGAAGTAAACCCTAATCCTAATTCTCTTAGACGTATCTAGCAAAAAGTCTCGGAGATATTCTTCTTATTCGTGAGACGAAATAAAGGAGGGACGATATGTTCATATGGATACCATAGAGGTAGAAGGTGGAAAAGCTTCTACTCCTGACTCAGAATTGGCTTTGTAATCGAATCATCAAAAAAAGGTATAAACCCTAACCAATCTGATTTGGATCTTCATATGGATTCTGGAGGAAATCGGAATAAATTTTTCTATTCCGCTGCCTTTTTTTATTTCGATTTCCTACATTTTTGCCATGAAATTGCGCATGGGTAGGAAACCTTTATATGTGCCCTTAGAGATAGCCACACTGATGGGAGATAAAATTATTGTAGGGTATAAGTATGATATTAGTGAGGTTAGAATTTGTGATAGATCCTTGCATGCGAAATTGATTGAGTTACATGTATTGGAGTTTGATGTTATCCTTGGTATGGATTGGTTGACTGTTCATAAAGCTTCGATTGATTGTGCAATGAAAAGGATAAAATTTTGACCCGATGGACAAGAAAAGTTTATTTTTCAGGGAGAGGCTAACAGCCATATATCAGGATTAGTGTCTATAGTACAGGTAGAGAGATTGATGAAAAAGGGATGTATTGCTTATTTAGCATCAGTGATTGACCTTATAGGGGTATCTAAAGAGGTAGAGCAAATTCCAGTGGTGAAAGAATTCTCTGATGTATTTCCAGATGATCTTCCAGGACTGCCACCAGAGTGAGAGATTGAATTTGAGATTGAGGTATATCCTGGTACTGATCCTATATCTATTCCACCATATTGGATGGCACAACTAGAGTTGAAAGAATTGAAAAAGTAGTTACAGGAATTGCGTGACAAAAGTTTTATTTGGCCTAGTAGTTCACTTTAGGGAGCACCAGTGTTGTTTGTAAAGAAAAAGGATGGGTCATTGAGGATGTGCATTGATTACTGGTAATTGAACAAGGTGACGGTGAAGAATAAGTATCCTTTGCCTAGGATTGATGACTTGTTTGATTAGTTACAAGGGGCTTGTTTCTTCTCCAAGATAGATTTGAGGTCAGGGTACCATCAATTGCGGATAAAAGGTGAGCACATTTCAAAGACAACATTCAGAACTCGGTATGGGCACTATGAGTTTTTAGTACTACCATTCAGATTGACAAATGCTCTAACAGCCTTCATGGATATGATGAATCGGGTGTTCAAACCATTTCTGGATAATTTCATAATTATCTTCATTGATGATATCTTGGTGTACTCCAGAAGTAGAGAGGAACAGGAGGACCATCTCAGAGTTACATTGCAAATATTGCGAGATCATCAGTTTTATGCAAAGTTCTCAAAATATGAGTTCTAGTTGACAGAGGTTGTATTTATAGGGCATATTGTTAGCAAAGATAGTATAAAGGTAGATCCACAGAAAGTTGAAGCAGTTGCAATTGGCCACGTCCTACTACAGTCACTGAGATATGGAGTTTTCTTGGTATGGCAGGGTATTATCGCCAGTTTGTTAAAGATTTTTCCAGAATAGCTACACCAATGACCAAGTTAACTCAGAAATAGGTAAAGTTTCAGTGGAATGATGAATGTGAAAAGAGTTTTCAGACTCTTAAAACCTATTTGACCACTGCACCAGTGTTAACCCTTCCTTTTGATGCAGACAGTTTTGCTATATACTGTGATGCTTCGAGGATTGGTTTGGGTAGTGTTTTGATGCAGGACAGGAAAGTAATTACTTATGCTTCCCGCCAGTTGGAGAAACATGAGGTGAATTACCCTACATATGATTTGGAAATGGCAGCAGTGATCTTTGCTTTGAAAATATGAAAGCATTATTTATATGGGGTGAAATGTGAAATTTACACCGATCATAAAAGTTTACGGTACATCTTGCAGCAGAAGGAACTGAATTTGAGACAAAGGAGATGGGTCGAGTTGCTAAAAGATTATGACTTCTGGATTTTGTATCATCCTGGAAAAGCAAATGTGGTGGCAGATGCCCTTAGTAGAAAATCAATGGGAAGCTTATCACATGTGACTACTTCAAAAAGAGCCTTGGTACAAGAATTGTGAGAGTTGATGGCTAAGGGTTTAACCTTGGACTTGGAATCACAGGGGCAAGAGACAGTGCTGATAGCACAGTTTCAGGTGAAATCATTGTTAATAGATGAGATAAAGAGTTTCCAGAATGAAGATCCACAGTGTGTTAAGATCAAAGATTTGGTTCAAAATGGTAAAGCTCCTGATTTTTCTGTTGAGGGAGATGTGTTAAAATATAAAGGGTGATTGTGTGTTCCAGATGTTAAAGGGTACAAAGAACATATCATGAAGGAAATTCACTACTCTTCTTACACAGTTCATCCGGGGGTAACAAAGATGTATCATGACTTGAAAGAATTTTATTGGTGGCCAAATATGAAGGGTGATGTAGCAAAGTTTGTCTCCAAGTGCTTAGCCCGTCAGCAGGTGAAATTTGAGCATCATAAACCTTCAGGTTTGCTTCAAGAGATCTAGCTACCATAGTGGAAATGGGAACAGGTAACGATAGAATTTATAGTGGGATTGCCAAGATCACAAAAGTAGTATGATTCAATATGGGTGATTGTGGATAGATTAACAAAGTCAGTTTACTTCTTAGAGGTAAAGACAACTTATACAGTTGCACAGTATGCACAACTTTATGTGGACAAAATTGTACGGTTATATGGTGTTCCATCAGTGATTATATCTGATAGAGGTACTCAGTTCACCTCTAGGTTTTGGCAAAATTTCCAGGAGGCATTAGGTACTACATTGCATTTCAGCACAGCATTTCATTCTCAGACAAATGGACAGTCAGAGTGAACTATTCAAACATTAGAGGATATGTTGAAGTTATACGTGTTGGATTTAAAAGGCAGTTGGGATCGCCTCCTTCCAATGATAGAGTTTGCCTACAATAATAGCTACCTTTCTACCATTGGGATGGCACCATATGAAGCTTTATATGGTAGAAAATATAGATCACCTATATGTTGGATGGAACCAGGTGAAAAACAGTTAGAGGGACCAGATTTCATCAGAGAAACAATAAAGAAGGTTCCTATTATACATGAGAGGATAAAGACTGTTTTTAGCAGGCATAAAAGCTATGCGGATCCAAAAAGAAAAGAGGTACAGTTTGTCATGGGTGACCATGTATTTCTGAAGATCTCTTCTATAAAAGGAGTGATGAGATTTTGAAAGAAAGGCAAGTTGTCACCAAGGTATATTGGACCCTTTGAGATTTTGGATCGGGTTGGTAATGTCTCATACGGATTAGCTCTTCCACCTAATATGGGTCACGTACATCCGGTGTTTCACATTTCTATGCTATGGTAATATGTTCCAGATCTATCCCATGTGCTTCAACCCCAAAAGATTGAAATTGATGAGGCATTGTCATTTAAGGATGTTCCAGTACAGATTGTGGATCAACATATTAGATAGCTTCGGAATAAGAGTATTCCAATGGTTAAAGTGTTGTGGCATAACAAAAGTGTAGAAGAGTGTACTTGGAGAGTGAGCCTGAGATAAGACACAAATACCCTCACCTATTTCATGAGTCAGGTTTTTATTCTACCTATAACCTTAAAGTAAATTTGAGGATGAATTTATTTGTAGGGGGTAGAATGTAATACCTCAGTTAAACCTATGACCTGAACCACAAAGGGTAACCTAGGGGAAATTTTGATTTGACTTGAAAGTTGTGAATTTTTATTTGTTTCTGCTTAAATTTGATTGGTATGCATGTTATATGATGTGTTTGAGTTAATAGAGGGGGTTTAAAGGCTGTTAGGAAGAAATCAGGTAAAATTGAGTTTTTGGTGAACTGGGGGCAAAATGGTCATTTCACACCCATTGAGCTTTTATGGAAATTAACATCATATTTGATAGTAAAAAAGAATATCAAGACATGAAAACAAAGGTTTAATGATCAAATGAAGCATTGTTGGAAGATTAAAGCCGGTAGAAAATAATTTCGGGAAAAGCTACTTGGATAGGGCTCCAATTTGAACTAGGGGTAGTTTAGTTTTTTTCTTTGGATTATGAACTTATTTGGTGTATGCAAGCCTATGGTATCATTTTAGGCTAACCTAAATCAAACAATTGGATGAAAAGATCAAGAATTTAATGGTTAGTAAGTTAGGTTTCACAATTTCTACCATAAGCTCAATGTATAGGATTATGCCAATGACTTTTAGTTGGATTTTTCCCACCCCTTCATCATTCTTAGCCATCTCACAATTCAAACTTTCTCTTTCTTCTTTGAAAGTTTTGACCACCATTGATGAACACCACAGCAAGTTGTTTTCTTTCATTTTTTGATCCAAACTTGTTAATTCCATCATTCTAAACACAATTATATCCATATATTCAAAGAAAAACCAAGAAAAGTTGACAAATCAAAGCTCTGAAGTTTTGAAAGAACTATTGAAAAATTAAGTGATTTTACCATTCTTTTGGTTTAATTATATTCTTAAGATGTTCTTTGATGTTAATTAGTAACAAATATATATTTAGGTTGGAAGAAATTTAATAAGTTGTAAAGAAAACCCTAATAGGAAAAGGTATGATTCAAATGTGTTATTTGATGGAATTTTTGTTCAAATGAGTTATATTTGATGTGTTTATAAGGAATTAGTAGTTAATTGATGGAAAGAAATCCATTTGAAGAGATTTCTAGTTTGGCCAAAATTCAAGGTTCAAAGAAATGGAATTGTGTTTTGATATTTAATAGGTTTATATGAAAAAATGTTATGCATTTGATAGGTATTTAAGTTATTTGAATGATTGGTGTTGAAAAATAAATGAATGGAATGAATTCCATCTAGGTTAAACCATTTTGAGTTTATAAGTTTAATATGTTAGGTTGAATTAATTAAGAATCAAAGGTTTGAATATGGTTTAATGGAGTATATATTGCAAATGTGTAAGTTTAGATGTGGAAATGGTGTTTGATATAAGTACTTGGAAAGTAAACTTGAAATTTGGTGTATGTTTGATATGGAATGTTGAACTAAGTATATATGAGTTCTTAATTTGGCATAATAGTGATGAATATATGAAATGTAAGTCAAATGTGGTGATAGAATATGTTTAATGCATGAAGGATTGGAAAAAGGGTGAATTGTGTAAAGTGAGGTTTATAGTGCATATTGAGTATACTTGATATATTTTAATGTGAATAATGTGTTTTTTGATGTTTTTACATCTTGGCGGAGTATTATATATGGAAATAGGTGAACCATCGAGTACTCCAGCTGAGAGTGTCGGACGACGGGCCGATTAGGGCCTCGAACAGTGGATTGGGAGATTAAGTGGATTGATTATGTAAAAGGTGAGTATATATGTATAATCATGCATGATTTGCATCATATATGCTATGATATGTCATTTGAAATGATAAACCAGTTTTTGCTATCTTATAGTACCTATAGTGCATTTTGACCCGTAAATAAGCCCACCGAAATGACTTAAATTGACATAAACTTTGTCTGACTATAAAATGAAATCCAGAAAGCCAATTGAATCACCACATGGCCCATTCTTCTAATTTTTCCCTAAGCTTTGAAATGATACCTTGTGGTATGCCTAAATCCATTGATAGTTTAGTTAACAAGAAACTACTCAAAAATCCCAAAACGAACCCATAACGACAAGTGTCAGTTGCGGCAACGCAATTAGACTCCGCGGGCCATTTTTTTAACTTGACCCCAATTTTTCCTATTATTCATTATGGATATATATATGATTGTTCCACAACTATATGAGTTATATTTATACTATTATTACTGTTATATGGAGACCCACCCATATGGTATTATAACAGGGCTACCTCGATGGTGTAGCGGATAATTCCATCCACCGTGTGCACACTGGTATTCATTGGAACCTTGCTTGGGAGGGGTGTCATATTCTCTATCCATAAGGGCTGATCACTCTTACGTTTACTGGATTATGCACTATTAGTGCTGGAGTACTGAATTAAGCACGATTATGCTATTACAGATAGTGCGATTGCACTTTTCACTGGACCTAATCCTGTTATATCATATATGCATTGACTCGTACACTGGATACTTATATGGATGCTTATATGGATGCTTGTTTCACCCTTTATTTGTTATCTTATATGATTCTACAGGCCATTTGTGAGCAACCATGGTATTATGAACATCTACTGCATTTTTATATATATAGATTCACTGAGTATTTTTATACTCACCCCCATAGTTATTTATGTTTTTCAGGACTGTAGTGAGGCTCGAATTCCATTGGCACCTTCTATCCTTGCCTTGGAATTTTGCTACTTGTACATGTAATACTCGGGTCTCAAAAGTAAATGTAAATATTTGTACAGTAATAGAGATTCCATGGTACTGTAACTTAAATAGGGGCATATATGTGTATGGTTGTATTTCTTATAGTTTTGCACATATATTATGCTATAGATGTATAGAGTTTGATATACAAATATATGTTGAGTTGATATAGATATTGATGATAAAGAGATATTGAAAGTGTTTATTACTTATTTTACAGCGGAGTATAGTCATATTATAGAGGAGATGCTGTCAAAATTTCAATAGAAATGTTTAGCTATATTTGAGCTATATGTGAATTGATTGCCATGTCATATAGATAATCTGGTTCTTCGTGGTACTGGTAGCTTAGGCAACACCCGTACCCTAGGACCGTCGCGACTCCCAGGTTGGGTCGTGACATCGAAGCCTATTTATAGGCTTCTACAACCACTTGAATAGGAAAGAAAATAAAAATGCTCCTTTTTAGTTTTATTCAGACTTCCTAAGTAATAAAACCTCCTAAGCAACCACAATGTAGCGTCCAAAATAACTTTAGGGTTACTTGCCAACCAATAAGCCATAAATCTTTCTTTTTGGTTTTCAATCCAAAACTTCTCATTTGATCAAAATCCTAAATAAGAACTCTTCCAATAGCTAAATTGGCATAGAACAAACTTGAAATCTTCCAAAATTGGAAGAAAATTCGAACAGGGGTGGTGAAGGCTAGCGGCTGTACGCATGAATACGCCTATAACTTGCCGACCGACGAAATGGCCAAATGGCCTTTGCTTGGGACGTGTAGCCCTGCAATGAGCCATATGGCTGTGGAAATAAGCCACAAGCAAATGGTTGATGCGTGGGCCCGACGTCTTGCAGCAAATGGGTCTGTCGACGCCCCGCGTGCATGTTATGTCTGATCAGTCCTAAATGATCCGAAACTTTTGGAAAAAAAACCTTTAAAACTATTTCTAAACTCTTTTTAATTGAGAAAATAACTTAAATTAGCTTTGGGCATGCACGGGCTTGATGGCTTGCTGTAAAACGGGCTGGCATTTGCCTGGGGGACCATTTTGCATTCGTATCACTGAATATAGCCCAAAATGACTCAAATTCATTTTAAAATAATTTTTGACATGTTTTATATTAAAAGATAAATCCAGACCATTAATTGCTAAGACAACCCTAGAAATTTTCCCGATCCAAAAGCAAACGTAATCACTTTGATAAGCAATCTTCTTCTCCTATCTAGATTCTTGATGCCACATCATCGGGCTTTGACTCGGGCTCAATGTGTGTCGAAAATTAGTGTTAACATTATCCCTTCACTAGCTGAGAAATTCAAAGGCTCTTGTGAGCTTGATGAGGATGCTATCCTTAAACAACTCAAGAAGACCCAAACAAATATCTCAATATGGAGCCTCATCCAATCCTCTTACGCTCATCATTAAGCTCTTTGAAAAGCCTTGAACCAATGTCAAACTCCTATCGACATCTCCCTATAAACTCTAGTTGCTTCTCTCACTAACTCCATAAAAGCTACAACCATCTCCTTTATAGATCATGACCTACCAATGGGGGAAACAAGCCATAACATTGCTCTTTATATTACGGTTCTAACTCGAGGCAAGATAGTACCCATGGTTTTGGTTGATAATGGGTCTACCCTGAATGTGTGCCCTTTGAAGGTGGCTAGTTGTTTTGGCTTGGAAGCTTTTGATTTCACTCCCTCCGACCAGATAGTGAGGGCTTATGATAATACTAGACGAGAAGTACTTGGTGTAGCCACCATAGATGTGTCCATTGGCCCTACCACTACTCTTAATCCTTTCCAAGTTATTAATGTGACTATCGGCTTTAACCTTATCTTGGGTAGGCTTTGGATTCACCAGGCTATAACCATTTCCTTATCTCTCCATCAGAAGGTGAAATTCCTTCATGGGATCTCCATCATCATAGTTAAGGGTGACATGCATGGAAAAAATGAGGTCCCACCTGCCATGCCAATCTTGGAAATCCAACATGAACCAACTAGGATGTTGTTATCAAGGTTCTCATTTGATACAATCCAGTTCACCCAAGCAAAAGATGGTTTCATTTGACTTTGACCCCTTTAGAAACATTGTTGTGGCTAACATACTCTATAAAAATGAACTATTTTCCTAGCCTAAGACTTGGAAGAGGCCAACAGGGCATCATTTCTTTCAAAGACTATCCCATTGTAAACCTACCTTTTGGGCTTAGATATTGACCCTTTGAAACATATCTAAAGGAGGTGGAATAAAGAGCCAAAGCTAAAACTCAAGCCCATAAGGAATGTAAGGCCTATGATTACAAAATGCGACCTTACTTCCCCACTCTGAATAGGTATTTTATAAAGGAAGGATAAAACTTTCCATATTGTGGATTCCCTAAACCCTCTTACTACCCTATGACTAAAAAAATAACCCCTGGCTTTGAACTTTTCTTTGATATCAGGATCAATTTGGAGGATTGCAAGCCCATTTACATACTGAACCTGGATTAGGAGGAGAATATGGTTGCCACTCTCTTTAAGCAGACTATCATGGAGTAAAAGAAGACCCTACACACCTTAGCAAACTAGTCTTTAAATAAATGATATTATAAGAAGCTATCCAATCCTGGTGTCGAGTCGTTTATCTAGCCTATCTATCTAGTCGAGTAAGAGTCCGAGTCCGAGTCAATCAAGTTGCTTTCCTTTCTAGAGTCTATAAATTTCCACAGGTCTTTTAATTTAATCAAAAGAAATTCAGAAATGAAAAGTTTACTCTTTTTTATCTTCCTGTGTGCACTTTTTTCTTACTCCAATATAAGATATCAAAAGATTGTGAGAAAAATGAAAAAAATAAAAATGGAAAAGAAACAGTTAATGAATAAATCACATCATACTTCATGCATTGCCTAGTTTCATACAAGAATGCCGCAATTACCAGATATTTGCAAAGATCCAAGAGTAACGTCGCATACCAATAGGGGAAATCCCTTATGCTCTGGTATATGGAATGGAAGTAGTATTGCCTATTGAAATGAAAATCATATCTGCAAGGGTAAACCAAAAAAGTCAACTAGATGAAGTTGAATGGGCCAAGAACTATCATGATCAGTTGAATGCCATGGATGAAAAGATAATGGATGCCTTGTACTAGATTCAGGGGTACTATAAGAGGGTAGCTTAGCATTTCAACAAACGGGTCTTTGACAGAGGTTTAGAAGAAGGCAACTTCATATTAAAGGAAATCAAAGCTTTTATTCATTATCCAAAAGGCAAATTCATACCTAATTAAGCCAACCCATATGTGTTCAATAAGATTATAACTGGCGAATGAGCCATATTGATGGATCTAGATGTCAGTGAGTTCTAGAGTCCTTGCAATCTTGATAAAATGAAGAGACACTTTGTGTAGTTTTCATTATCATTGTAATCTAAGCATGTAAATAAGAACGACGTGAACCTTATTCTCAAAAAAATATATGTGTTGGAAAAAAGAAAGAAAAGAAAATCGAGATACGTAGGTAGCCCTCTTGGAGTACGGTCCAAATTATAATAAAATTATTATTTTGTGCCAAAATCATTGCATGATTATTTGATTCTTTCCTAGCCTACTAAACTGAAAACCCAAAAGGGTGATTTAGGTAAAAATTAGGGCAGCTCGTTGAGTAGAAAACATGAAAGGGCGGCTTATGCAAAAGTTAGAGTAGCTAGTCGAATTGAAAACCCACAAGGGCGTCTTGGTCAAAAGTTAAAGCAATAATAGAAAAAGAATATAAAAAAAAAGAAAATAATATAAGAAAATAAAAGAGAGAAGAAAAGTAAGGCAACTACGATATCTCATTCACATTTCATATATGGTTCACCAATTATCATTCTAGTGGCAAAATATACAAGTTCTCGTGACTAGTCAGAGATCATGTCACATCTTTACAGTTTCGTAAATATTGTCTCGTCTAAATGTATTTTGTCATGTCATCCATTCAAGCACAAAAAATTTATGACTAGGCCAAAGTCTATCCATATATATAAAAAAAAAAAAAAGGTTGAACAACAAAATCCAAATCTCGGTCCTGAAAAGGAAAAAAAAATTATGGCTAAACAAAATAGTCATCATCCATTTGTCTGAGTCCTCATCTTCCTTAGGTAAAAATATCCACTCCTATGTCAGCTCCATATATAGAATTATCATCAGTCTCCGAGTCTTCCTTTATCAATTTAAGCAAAGTCATTCTACATGGCTTCTCTGTGACCCAAATCCTATCATTGAGTCAAACGTCATAACCATCCAAGCTATCAGTCGATCAAGATGGGCTCACCAAACACATCCTCCTTCTCCATCCACTTATAATAGTTTGTGCCACAGTGCCAAAAATAAGGAAAACTGAGAAAATAAGCCCATCTGGTGGGATCCACTAAGACACATCCATCTGCCTTAAAATCCTATTCCCCGGATAAATGGTGGTCATCTAAAAACCCAGCAAATATACCATATTGTACCCATAACTCGTAGTCAGGAATGAGCGGACAATATACCAAGAACAAAACCATAAGATGTCATCTAGACCCAACCTCAATAGCTAACTAATCCATTCATGCTTAGTGTCAAAGCATACTCGAATCTTCTGCATTCGATAATTTGTCAATGAATATGGAATTATAGATGTAGGACCAACCACTTGGAGGTGATCTTTGAGTTAAACCTGAAAAAGAGTACACATAAACTAAATAGATCAGTCAAACTCAGACTAAATAGAACCATCCCATTGAACCCAGCTAAACATACCAGTTAATCTAGTCACCTAATCAATTCAACCACACCTAGCTAACATAATCAGATTACCCAGACCAGTCAAAACGAAACCCATCTCACCTGAAGAATCACAGGGCTAACAGACCATGGCCCATCCACCCCATAGCTGCTATCCAAACAATGCAATGTCTCAGCTAGAACCAGACCAGTAATAGAAAAACCTTGCCCTATTTCAGAAACCAACTCCACCATCTCAATACTACCCCAACCCGGAGAACTGAGAAATAAATAACCCGATACTAAACACAATACCAATGCAACCATCCTCAGCTCCTGCCTAATCATATCCTCAAGATCACTTGAATCCATAAACTCAATAATCATAGAAAAATTAATTTTACCATCCTTCACCATAAAGCTGAAAAAGTCCTGACTCACCTCTAAAAGACCCTGAAAAGACTAAAAATAACCAACCATATGCTCTGGCCTAGGCAAGGTAGCATCTACCCTACTACCAAGTATCACACTGAAGTCCTCAAAGTCGGGCATAGCTCCTCCATGCCTATTCCAAAGCAGAACACGTGGACAGCTGGGTCCCAGAACCTCAAGAAGGCTCTCAAAATTCCCAATCCACCCTTACACCGTTTAGTCTCAGAACATAATTGACACCATAGCGCCTCAAATGTATCTTTTCAACCCTGTTCAAGCCTTTGACCCATAAAAATAGACTATGATTGCAAAAGGGTTCCATATAGATAGAAACCCACTAAAAACCAAACAAAGTTAGGAGATTTGAAATGAGTAGAAGTCACATCAAATATCTAGGGGTATTTATAGCTTAAGAATTAAGAAAAATAACAAAAAAAGCCCAAATCTATCGGAGCTACTAAAGTGTCTGATGTCAGCTACCAAATAGGCCTAGCGAATCCACCCAGGACCTCTGGAGGATCCATCAACTTGTCTGGTTGCAGGCACTAGGCATAAGGGCGGCACACTCCCATTTTCCTGGTGGTAGCCCCTAAGCAACCATTTCTCGTAAGTTTTTCACATCATGATCCTTCTTTTCGGACCTTTTGAGATATTTTTCAGACATTTTCATGCATACATGAGCATTTTCATCATTCAATTTAATTTAGAACATCGATATTGCACAAAGCATGCATACATTCAAAGCATACATCTGAAGCTTGTCCAAATAAAAGCCAGTACATTGAGCATGCATAAAATACATCCATTCATCATCAATTTTACATGGTTAAGCTAGTATATACTGAAAACAGAAACAACAACAAGAAGAAAAAAATAAAGCAAAACAAAAATAGTCAGGGCTATCGGCCACAACCACGTGTAATACCCTACAAATTCCTAAATCACATGCATGATGTAGTTCTATGTTTGTGGTTCATTAGCCTTGAAATGATGGGAAATAATTTTAGAGACACATTTAGAAAGCGAACTTGATACTTTTTCGAAAAGTGGCGGTGTCGGGAACACTACTGAGAAATTAGCAGTCCGGTCAACAGAAGAATTTCTGAAGTTGACCTGAGGGTAAAAGATCACTATAATGCATGTGTAATTTTGGTAAAAAGAAAGAAGTGAAAATCATTTAGGAACACTGAAAAATTAACCAATGGCAAAATCGTAAATAAATGAAAGTTTAAGGTAAATAGTGAAAATGGGTCCGTCAGAGTTATAGAATGAATTTGGAACTATTTTCATAAATAAGTATGAATTAAAATAAGCTTATTGATTCCCCACTTTAAATTCTAAATTCTGACAAAATTGACGGAATAAATTACAGAAGATTTTGGACCAAAATGTGATATATGAAAGTTCAGGGATTAAGTTGTAATTTGCCATATGAATTTTTCTATTTATTTCACACTTAGGAAAAATTATTCATCTTTCTTCTTCTTTCACTCTTGTGCTG
>CANXYC010069953.1:0-11204 GCA_948193065.1 Aleurites moluccanus
ATCTTCAACAATTGAATCAAACAGGCAAGGAAAAACAAGCCAAAAACCAAGCACAAAAATTAGGCATTTTGCCTTAATTAGGTTCGGCCAAAAGGTATTTTTCACAATTGGATTCCAAATGGCATTTTATCAATTTAGGCAAGTAATTTGATGTATAAAAGACTCACCTATCACTCCAAATTACCTAGCAAACTTGCTTCGCCACCCAATTCCTCAATTCCTCGATATAGGCCAAAATTGACGATTTTCTCCAATCACATTTTCTACAACAATACGAACATCAATCAAACACCAATAAATATCCAATTAACTAATTCTATAGCTAATTGACACATCCTAACTCATATGCACAAAATCAAACTTTACAACTTCACTTTAGGATTTGAAAATTGGGGAAAATTGCTTAATGCATCAATTGATACAATTAAACAATTTACCCAATCCTATTACCATCAAATTAACCTAATTAAACCATAAAAACCAACAAATAAACAATTTACCTAAAATACACAAAGTGGCCGAAATTCCCTTTGGTGGAGTTCTTCAATTTCCTTGAATTTCCATGGTTGATTTAAGTTTGTATGGTTTTAGTTTTAGGTTTCCAACAATTTTTCTTCACAAAATCATTAAAAATTTTGATTGGAATGGAATGGAAGAACACACGGCCAAAGAAGAAGAGAAATGAGCAAAAAACTTTCTATGGCAACCTTATGTAGTAAGACAAAAATAGCAAATTATCCTTTTGGTCCTCCAACTTTTCAAAATTTATTCTTGGTCCTTTTTCGCTCGGTAATTTATTTCGATAATTTCGTCAGGAATTGAAATTCAAAGTGAATGTTCAAACATCTTATTTTTATTAATACTATTTAGTAAAAATAGTTTCAGAGTCGTTTTAAAAATAAGACTGTTTAAATTTCAAATATTACCTGAAAATTTCCTTTATTTACGGTTTTGCCATCGCTTACTTTATCAGTGTACTTAAACATTTTCTCATATTTCTTTTTACTGTATTCACACATGAATATACATTATCATTTACCCTCAATCCAAATTCAGAAATTCATCCTTCGACCGTACTGCTATTTTTTACGGCAGCAATATCGGTATCGATAATTTTAGAAAAAGTTTCTCATTTTCACTCTAATTGAATTTTCAAAATTAACCTTATCATTTCGATAATTTTAATCCATATACTGAAAACTTATTTCACAAAAACTTGTTATGCATAAATATAGGGTATTACAAGGCAGTTTTGTCAAATCCATATGTAAATAGGCCAATGGAAATCAATAACAATATCAAGTATGCATTAAGAATATTTCGATATAATGGCTTTCAATACACAGGTTTACTTATCAATTACATAAAAGACATTTCAATATCAATAGCAATCAATGAATATGGATAAATTTCAATCTTTAGGAAGATCAAATAATGATCAACAATAACAAACTGGCATTTAATCAAGAAGGAAACATACTCATTGGATTAACAAATCAAAACATAGGTATGCATAATGATGTATACATTACTCACCTTAGCTTATGACTTGTACATTTCCCTTTTCCTTTATCCTTGATTCTTCGCCTTATCTCTTATGGTACCCATCACATATCTTATTCATTGTTGACTCTACATATCCAATTAATTTTCATTTAGATACTATATAACATAAACTTACATTACTTATATTAAAGAAAATTCCTCAAATTTCCAAGTTACTAGGGTTTTTCTGTGCAAATTCTTTACTAGCAACCTGTGTTCCATTACTCATATATCTCTCTATAATTATCCAATTGCTTCAATTCTTATTCCTAATTAAACTTAACACATAAGTTCTAACAAATCCAAATTTCACATTAAAATTATCACTACACAATTTATGGTGTTAATTTAAACTTAGCTTTACAATCAGTCCCGCTGCCTGCATTATGCCTACAAATCTTATTATGGCAGGTACTATTCTTTTGCTAATAACTCAATCAATACTTAACCAATTACTAAAATTATTTTTCCTATTGATTATAGACATAAAATTATAATATATCCAAATTTTAGAATTTTTGGATCACTGAACAATTATTAGTGAATTTCCAAAATTAAACTACTGTCCTAAAATCTCTATCCAGACATACCCTATTTCTATACCTATAATTAATTATGCACTCATCAAATTACAAAAAAAATTTATAGTCATTTATATCACACATAAATTATGATCTTTTATGTTTAAAACTTTCTCTAATTCGGAATTTAAAGTCCTCATATCTATAGAATCTTTTAACCTGTGTTCTGTTAA
Source organism: Aleurites moluccanus (assembly GCA_948193065.1). NCBI lineage: Eukaryota > Viridiplantae > Streptophyta > Magnoliopsida > Malpighiales > Euphorbiaceae > Aleurites > Aleurites moluccanus. The sequence continues at coordinate 2,300 of CANXYC010069953.1, forward strand.
ACAGTCAATCAGTGCAGATTACACTTATGACCCAATATCTCATAAAATATAAATCCAATTGAAAAATCATTTTACATAATTATATATAAGATATTAATGAACACTTTTTATGTTGAACACTTCTTCTAATTCTGTCTCTGTCAATCTGTACAATAAAAATACAACAACATTTTCTAGAAAACCTAATTCCAACTCAGTCACAGTTTTTACCCAATAACTCTTTCCTCACTTTAAATTTTACAACTTCCTTTTACAAAAATCTAAATAACATATTTACCTACAACTTTCATGTTTTAACTATCCTCAAATTCAGTCATTAAGATTTAGAAATATTAGCCATAAATTACTGCCTTACAATAGAATTCAGAAACTATATATACCCTAACTCATTCTTTATATTTTTAACTTAATTACCTTAATTATTTGCTAAATCACGCTATAGATCTCTTAAATACAATTAAAATGATAAGTTTATAATCATTACTTCAAATCAAAATTCTTAAATCCTACCTTATTTTGCTCCACCAAAATCTTGAACACTATTTTTCTATCCTATTTTCCTCATAAAGCTACTTCCTTCTTCACTTCTCTAGCTATTTTTTGTTGATTCTTTGGAAAAATTGGAAGACTTATTTCTTTGTATTTCTTCCTAAATGGTTCACCCACTTCCTCTAGTTAATATCCATTCTTTCCCTTTTTCCATACACCAAAAGCTAACTTAAAAGAAATGAAAAAAATGGAAAATTCTAGATTTTTGCCACATGTTTCATTCCTATTAACTTAAAAGAAAATCACTAAATAAAAAAAATCACTTTTATATTATCATGTCCCTCCATCACTTATCCACTTCTAGAAAATTTATTTTGATTCAATTGGTGGGTCCCACATCTTTCAATTATTGCACTTTTGCCCATAGTTTTCCTTCTTTGCACTTTTGACCCCAAAACTTTTTGTAATTTATTTTGTTTATTCTGTTTAGATTTAACCTCAAGTATAGGGAGTAAAATATCTTATTTTAAGTTGTTCTATCCTTTAAAAATAGTTATGGGTCATTTTTGGATCCCAGACAATGAATTTCTAAAACTACCCCCAAAGTTGTCTTTATTTACAATTTTACCATTACTCTTATTTTCAGTATTCCAAATTATTTTTCAACTCTTTATTTTCATCATAATTTCACATAAAATTAACTTATTTAATCCCCCAAGTTTGGGTTAAAAATTCTTAAATTAGCCGGACTGCTATTTTCCCGACAGTGCTTCTGACACTGACGATTTCCGGAAAAGTTTTGCATTTGCTTTCTAACTGTGTCTCTAAAATTCTTTACAATCATTTCAATGCTTTTAAACCATAAACTGAAAATTAAATCATGCATTCAAGATGGGATTTCCTAGGGTATTACACTCTACCCCCTTCAATAAAATTCATCCTCGAATTTTCTCATTTAATACTGTAAACATCGATATATGTACATCAAACAGTCTCCAATCATCTTTGTAAATATTTTCTCTATATCACTAATGTATTAAATTTGCGCTATTTCATAATTCTCATATTATTTCTTATAAGTATACAATCTATAATCCATAAATATTTGATAATACAGTACTTAAATTTTTAATATACTATACCTTAATATTTTCAATCACCTTACCAACATCATTGCATTATTTTTTTTTTTTTTGTACTATATCATTTCGACTATTAACTCTTTTTCCATGAACATATTCCCTAAATTTCAATAAATAATATCTTATTATTTATTTACTTATGTTTGAACTTGAATAATCAAGTAATTATACCATTATATACTCTTATTATTCTTTAAGTACTATAACTTTAATTTTGGAACTATCTTTTCACAGTAGTTACACTTTCTAAGTTCATAATATCTTACTTATTGTATTTAATCACTATAACACTAATCCTGTCAATAATCTTTCAATAACACTAAACTATACCTTAATAATTTTATATTTTCACTTTTTATATTCAATCATCATTTACCTTACATATTTGTCATCCACATCATATGTACTCCACTGTTCACAATTTTCCATGTTTTCATTCAATTCTTCTATTCATTAGTCTTATTGCATATTTTCAATTATTAATCAATAACTGTATTCCCTAAACTACAATAATCAATAACTTAATATTAATTTACTTAGGTTTGAACCTCAATAATCAGTTATGTATACCATTATAGGAACTTTTAGTATATTATTTACTTCTCATTTTACTTAATTGCTATAACATATATCTATTCTTTTATTACAATCATATTCTTAACTTTTCACTATTCTATGCCTCAATAGCTTCACATTATTTATTATTTGGAATTATCTATCATACTTACTCATCATGATTGCACTCATTTTATCATCCATTCATTTACAATAACATTATTCTTATTACACTATTACTTATAACAAATATTTAAAACTGATTTTACTTCCTCACTGTCTATTATTAATTTAGTTGATACTAACATAGTCAATATCAACTTATCATATATTGATTCAATCTTTACATTATTTTCTTTTAGCCATGTTCAATTCTCATTCATTTTCAATTTACTATCACTTTTATAAATTTTTATAACACTTTTTTTCTATCTTACACAGTAAATTTATATGCATATATATATAACTAGAAGATGAAAATCATAACGAATGACGCTGATAGCTATATTAACAGATAACTTCAAATGACGAGATGGGAATCCTATGCTCCATGGTATACTTATTAACTCATTGATACTAATGACAGATATTCTAAACCAGTAGCTCTAATACTACCACTGTCACAACCCACTTTTGGATCGCGACGGTCCTAGGGCATGGGTAGACTTAAGTTCACCGGAAACCCGTAAAACCCATGACCAATCTATTTATCAATCATTTAATCAATATAAATTCATTAATCAATACTTAAATCCCATTATTACTTATAAATTTTATAGAAATTTTGCCAGAGTTTCCTTTGTAATTTTAACCTTATTCCAGGCCTAAAACTAGGTCCTTCAAAAATTTCACAGCCTACACTAAAATTATTTTTGCACTCCTAATAATTTGCCTTCCTTATACCCTCAACTTCACAATTTCATAGACATACATAGCACTTCTAAATCTCTTTTAAAATATATAAATTTCATTTTATCATATTTCAGTATCACTGTCTCTATCACTTCACTATCATTGTTATTATCAGTCATTAACATTACACATTATATTTTGAATGCCACTGAATTGTCAATTATTTCAATGTTCATACATCATTATAGTACTTAATCATCTAATTATACACAGTACTATGGAGCTCTAAGAGTTGACACTCACAACTTTTAGAGAATAAAATTCTATCTTGATGTATTTAACATTCTAAGTCGGAAAAGAAATTGACTTGGAATTAGCCTTCTCTATCTCATTCATGTAAAAATTATAAACCACAATAGGGTGAGTATAAAAATACTCAATGAGCATGCATACATCATTATATATGAGATATAAGCATATGATAATAAAAGATATCAACAATAAGCAATAAGATATAAGTTTGGAATCAATGAACAGGTAAATAATACTCGTATCATGTAGATAAGACAGATAAAGGGATGAACTATACAGAAAAAGGGATGGAATATATGTAAACATATAGTCTCCAGTAGTATCAGTATGGACTATATGCGAACATACAGTCTCCAGTAGTATAAGTATTAGTAATCATAAGGTTGATCAGATCCTATGGCTAGGACCAATAACCCCTCCCAGTTAGGGCATTAGTAATCAATGTGAACATTGCCGACAGTATGTACCCACTACCCTGTCTGAGAGGCAGCTCTATCAAATCCATATGTAAATAGGCCAATGAAAATCAATAACAATATCAAGTATGCATTAAGAACATTTCGATACAATGGCTTTCGATACACGGGTTTACTTATCAATCAGTATACAAAAGGCATTTCAATATCATTAGCAATCAATGAATATGGATAAATTTCAATCTTTAGGAAGATCAAATAATGATCAACAATAACAAACTGTCATTTAATCAAGAAGGAAACATACTCATTGGGTTAACAAATAAAAACATGGGTATGCATAATATGTATACATTACTCACCTTAGCTTATGACTTGTACATTTCCCTTTTTCCTTTATCCTTGATTCTTTGCCTTATCTCTTATGGTACCCATCACATCTCTTATTCATTATTGACTATACATATCCAATTAATTTTCATTTAGATACTATTTAACATAAACTTACATTACTTATACTTATATTAAAGAAAATTCCTCAAATTTTCAAGTTACTAGGGTTTTTCTGTGCAAAAGTCTTTACTGGCAGCCTGTGTTCCATTACTCATATCTCTCTCTACAATTATCCAATTGCTTCAATTCTTGTTCATAATTAAACATAACATATAAGGTTATAACATATCCAAATTTCACATTAAAATCATTATTATACAATTTATGGTGTTAATTTAAACTTAGCTTTACAATCAGTCCTGCTGCCTGCATTTTACCTACAAATCTTATTCTGGCGGGTATAGTTCTTTTGCTAATAACTCAATCAATACTTAACCAATTACTGTAAGTCTTTTTCATATTGCAAATAGACACATAAAATTATAATATATCCAAATTTTATAATTTATAGATCACTAAACAATTATTAGTGAATTTCCAAATTTAAACTACTGTCCTGAAATCTCTATCCAGACACACCCTGTTTCCATGCCTATAATTAATTACTTACTCATCAAATTACAAAAAAAAATTACACTAATTTATATCACACATAAATTATCATCTTTCATGTTTAATACTTTCTCTAATTCAGACTTTAAGGTCCTTATATCTATAGAATCCTCTAACCCATGTTCTATTAAATAGTCAATCCGTGCAGATTAAACTTATAACCTAATATCTCATAAACCACAAAGAAAATTTAAAAACCCTTTTATAGGATTATAGATAAGACATAAATGAATACTTTTTATGTTTAACACTTCTTGTATTTTTATCTCTATCAGTCTGTACAACAAAAACACATTAGCATTTTCTAGAAAATCTAATACCAGGTCAGTCACAGTTTTTACCCAATAGCTCTTTCCTCACTTCGAATTTTACAACTTCCTTGTACAGAAATCTAATTAACTATTTATCTACAACTTTCATGTTTTAAAAATCCTCAAATTCAGTCATTAAAATTTTGGAATATTAGCCATAATTTACTGCCTTAAAATTGAATTTAGAAACTATATAAACCCTAACTCATTCTTTATATTTTTAACTTAATTATCTCAATTATTTGCCAAATCATACTATATAACTCTTAAATAAAATTAAAATGATAAGTTTAGAATTATTACCTCAAATCAAAATACTTGAATCCCACCTCCTTTTGCTCCACCAAAAGCTTGAACACTATTTTTCTATCTTATTTTCCTAATAAAGCTACTTCCTTCTTCCCTTCTCTAGCTATTTTTGGTTGATTCTTTGGAAAAATTAGAAGACTTATTTCTTTGTTTTTCTCCCTAAATGGTTCGGCCACTTCCTCTTGTTAATAGCCATTCTTTCCCCTTTTTCCATACACCAAAAGCTAACTTAAAAGAAATGAAAGAAATGGAAAATTCTAGATTTTTGCCACATGTTTCATTCCTATTAACTTAAAAGAAACTAAATAAAAAAAAGTCACTTTTATATTATCATGGCCGGCCATCACTTGTTGTAACACCTCACTTATAACCTAACTTGAACCTTAAAAGGGAAACTTAGGGAGAAATTTTTCCTTTCTTTTGAACTTGTTAATATTATGTATTTATGCATGAAATTGATAGTTATGCATGTTATATGAAGTGATTTTATGCATAGAAGTAGTTTAGAGGCTGTTAAGATAAAATTGGGAAATTTTAATTTTTTGGTGAACTTGGGGCAAAATGGTCATTTCACACCCCCTTCAAATTTTGATGGAATTAACACTATATTTGAAGGTAGAAAAGAATTTAAGGACATGAAAATGATATTATTAAGTTTATTTGCATAATTGTTGGAGAATTAAACCCGGTTGAGAATAATTCCCGGAAAGCTGCTCAATCGAGGTGCTTGAGGTGCTTCTTTTGAAATAAGGCTATTTTGGTCTTTTCCTTTGCAATATGAAGTTATATAGTGTATGTAACCTTATGGAATGATTTTAGACTTGATTAAATCTAACCATTGGATGAAAATATAAAGAAATGAATGGTTGGATGGCTAGGTTTCACCAAAAGTACCATAAACCTAAAGCATAGGATTATGCCTTTGATATTTAACTTGATTTTTCCCACCTCTTCCATTGTTCATCATCTTCCTTGAAAAAAATTGCAGCCAACTTCTCTCTCCTCCATTTGAAGTTTCGGCCACCATTCACCTAGCCCGTTTCTTATTGTTTTCTTTCAATCTTTGATGGAAACATGTTAATTCCATCATCCTAAACACAAATATAACCATAGATTCAAAGGAAAAGCTTAAAAAAGTGACAAATTAATTCAAAGAAGATTTTGAAGAACTTTTGGTAAGTTGTTAGTTTTGGAATTCTTTTGATTCAATTATGTTTGTAAGATGTTCCTTGATGTTTATTAGTGATCAAAACATATTTTATATGGTTAGAATTCAAAAACTTGGATTGAAACCCTAATAGGAAGAACTTTGAATCAAAGTGTTGTTTTGATGAATTATTTGGTTCAAATGTTGTTTATTTGATGTATATAGCATGAATTAGTGATTGAATGATTGAAATAAAATCATTTGGAAGGAAATTCAAAGTGGCCGAATATAGTGATGAAGAAATGGTGATTTGATTTTGGTGTTTAATAGGTTTAAAAGGCTTGAATGATATATAATTGATGTATTTAACATGAATTGATGGCTAAATAATGGAAAGGAATTCATTTGGAAGAAAATTTGTTTTGGCCGAAAGTGATGAAGCATGATTATGGTTTAATGCTTTGATGTTTAATAGGTATAAATGATTAAATGATATGCATTTGATATGTATTATTGTTGAATAATTGAATGACATTGAAAAATGGATGAATGGAATGAATTCCATATTGATGGAACAATATTGACTTTGTTAGTTTAAGGTGTTAGGCTAATGTGATTAATAAAGTGAAGTTTGAATATGATAAAGTGTTGAAAATGATGGAAATGTATAAGTTTAGATGTGTGAAAGATGATTGATTTGAGTACTTGAAAGCTAAGTTTGAATATAGTATATGTTTGATATGAAATGATGAAATAAGAATATAAGAGTTATTAATATGTTATATAAGTGCTGAATATGTGTAATGTGAGTTAATTATGGTGATAAATATGTATTATTGCATAAAGAAATGGAAATAGTGTGATTTGTGCAAAATGAGGCTTATAAGGTATAATGTGTATACCTTATGTGATTTAGTGTGTTTTGATGTTTTTCTATGTGAATTATGTGATTTGTAATGTTATAAAGTCTTACTGGAGTGTTATATGTGAAAATAGGTGAATCATTGAAAACTCCAGCTCGGAGTGTCGAACGACATACCGACTAGGGCTACTGTCGGTGTTTTTAGGGGCTAACTGGATATATTGCATAAAAGGTGAGTCCTTATGTATAATCATTCATGATTTGTATTATATATGCTATAATATTTCATTTGAGTCAATAAAATAGAGTTTGATACCCAAAATTACAAACATTGTAAATTGGCTCGTAAATAAGCCCGCCGAAACGACCAAAATTGACCTAAACTTTGTCGATCTATAAAATGAAATCTAGGAAGCCAATTGGGCCACCACTTGACCCAATCATCTATTCTCAACCTAAGCTTTGAAACGATACCTCATGGTCCACCTAATACTTTTGGTAACCTAGTTAACCATAAACCACTCAAAAATTCCAAAACGGACCTGTAACGGCGAGTGCCAGTTGCGGCAGCGCAATTGGGCCCCGCTGGTCATTTTTTTGACATCTTCCGAATTTGTTCTATTATTCTTTATATATGTATATATGATCATTCTACAGCTATATAACTTCTAATTGTCCTATATTTACTGATTATATGGAGATACAAACATATGATATTAAAACAAGACTACATCGATGGATAGTGTAAAATTCCATCGATCGTGTGCACACCGGTGTTAATTAAGATTGACCCTTGCTGGAGAGAGTGTAATATTCTCTAGTATTCATAAATTGATCCTTGCTAGGGATGGTGTGTAATATTCCTTAGTCATAAAGGCTGATCCCCTTTGCGTTTAGTGAATTATGCACTTTATTATTGTGCTTATTACATACAGTATGATTACTTTGGTTACTGGACTCAATCCTATTATATCATATGTGCGTTGACTTGTACATTGAATATTGATATGAATACTCATATGATTATTGATACAGATATTTGTTACTTCCCATACTTGCTAATATATATTGATTCTTTAGGCCATATAATGGGCAGCTATTGGTAATTTAGCATTTACTGCATTTTTATACATTTGTATTCACTGAGTATTTTTATATATTTGGATTCACTGAGTATTTTTATACTCACCCCGTTCAGTGGTTATCATTTTCAGGTCAGCAGTGAGACCCGTATTCCATTGGCACATCTTATCCTCGCCGTGGAAATTTTAATACTTGTGACATGTAAATTCCAATTCCAAAAGTATTTGTAAATATTTATACAGTATAAAGGTTCCATGGTACTATAAATTAAGGATTGGCATGTATATATGTATGTTTGCATCTTATAAATTTGCATATAAGTTATACTATGGATATGTATGTGTATTCATATGTGATGATATGAATGGATATGATTTGATATTCAGATGTTTATATTGAGTTGATATTAGAGATCCAGAGGG
>CANXYC010069956.1:0-30063 GCA_948193065.1 Aleurites moluccanus
AAGGAGAAGTTAGAGAGTGGATTGATATATACACCCTATGTTCCTACACGTGGTAAACTTGCAGATGTCTTAACTAAAGCATTGAACAGCTCAGATTTTCAGACAATCATATCCAAGCTGGGAATGGAGAATAACTACTCACCAGCTTAAGGGGGAGTGTAGAGAAAATCTTATTTAGAAGATAATTTTGTATATTATTAGCTTTTCTATTTAGGAGATAATTAGCTTTTCTATTTAAGAGATAATTTAAGAGATAATTAGCTTTTCTATTTAGAAGATAATTTTGTATATTATTAGGTTTTTTATTTTTGCTAGGTTAATGTGTATAAAAAGCTGGCATTATTGTTTGGTAATAAAATAAATAAGAGGAATACAATTCTCTTTCAATTGTTCATATAGATAAATATAGAACATACAGAATTTATAATATAAAGTTCCTAAATAAATAGAAAACATACAGAATTTATAATATAAGTAAAGTTCCTAAATAAATAAAGAACATACAGATTTTATAACACAAGTAATTACAGAGAAATACAATACTCACCAAGGGAAGTAAAGTCATAAAAATTGCCTCTGTCAAAGTACATCTCTGCAAAGCAGAATAATTGTTATCAATTTCACTATAGGAAACAGTCTTAAATCTTTTGAAAGCATAAAGTGACAAATCACTGAACTGAATGCAGATAATGACAAAAGTTAACTGCATAAATTTTATATTCTTAATTATTCTTATTCCAATTTTTTATTTTTCCAAAATACTTCACATATTTAAATCAAAAAGTTAGAGCACACAAGTTGTCTAGCTGGTGGAAACCATTGATGCACATTTCACAAATAAATGGAACCACCAAACCAGCATTAGGCCAGGAGATGAATGGAAAAGCGTCTTTAAGACCCAAAACATATTGTATGATTGGTTAGTCATAAGCCCTTTAGATTGTCCGATGCTCCCAGCACATTTATCAGGGTTATGAGCCATGTCATGCTACCTTTCAAAGGCTTATATTTTGTGGATGATTTATAACTACAATCAATTAGTATAGATCATTATAAAATCCTCAGGAATGTCTCATGTGGATACAAGTTGCCATGGGGTGGTGCCTGTGGCAACAAGTTAGCATAAAATTCCTGTGATGAAGAAAAGAACAACTTCAGCCACAAAGTTAAACACCAACTTTATAACATTGAAAAAGAATTTAAAATGGGTTAGGAGGTAGCTGGCACAAAGTATTTGTTAGAAATGGATGAAGAAGAAAGGAGGATGCAGAAAAAATGAAATAGCTGAGAAGAGAAAGGCAAAAAAAAATGAGGAAGAATAACGAGAGAGGAAGGAAGATAATAGATATAGAAGTAAACTGCTTCCAATAGCTCGAAGGGATTAGAATTCATGAATGAAATTACATAGGCATTCTTCACTAATTGTAATCTCTAATTCACTAAATGTAATCCTAACTTCTTTACCTCTTTCTTATTCATGTTTCTAGTGCTTATATTTCCCATTTGCTAAATTTCATTTGGAAGGCTAAAGGATTGTCTAAACTTAAGGCTTTTGTGTGGTTAAAAGTCCACCATGGGAAAAATGTAATGACCTAATAAGGTAAAGGTACTATCTTTATTCTCTTCATCTTTAGGTTTTACACTGCTTTTTATTTTGTTGAATATGAAATTAACATTTCGATATTTTTGAGAAGTACAGTTCTGCCCAACTACATTGAGGGACTTGTTGCTAACAAATCTTAGGGTTTTAAAAACAAAAAAATAAATATAAATGGATATGTTGAACTTGATGGAATTTGGATAAGTTGGCTAGAGAGGATTGCCAAGTTATTTTGAGGTCAGTTTGTTACATATCATAGGCGGAGATTTAGGAAAGGAAGTCTTAATTGTATGTAGGAGTAATTAGTAGTTAAAAGCATAAGTTGTAGCTAAGCTGGAAGTAGTTGTAAGAAAGGAAACTTCTAGTTATTAGGAGATAAGCATTCTGTTAGGTTGTTATGCTGACTAGGCATAACAGTAAAGTAGTACAACTTAACTAGGAAGTTGTATATCGAGCAATTAGGATCTTGGAATGTATATATAAACCAAGATCAGTAATTCTTGTCATTCATTCATTCCTATTAATAAAAGCTCTCTTTCTTTCCTTAATTCTCTCTCTCTCTCTCTCTCTCTCAATTTTCTTCTCTTCTTTTCCTATTATTCTATTCTCTTCTATTTCTTCTCAAATCCCTAATTCTCTTAACCCTAAATCTGTTAATCATAATAAAACCCTAACATTTGGTATTAGAGCAGCTACATGAGGGTAATTCATTCTAGATTAAACTTTTGATAGCTGTATATCATGACAAAATCAACAATAGTGAGCAGTGAAGGAGTAAGGGTGGCAGAATTGGAAGAACAGTATCGATTCCTCCATGAAACGACTCTGAAGAACATGGCAGAGTTTAAAGAATTCAAAGAGGAAGTTAGGGAATTCAAGGAGGAATTCAGATCCAACAATAGCAAGATGTCACATATTATAGAAGGAAGTGGAAAGGAAAAGGGAGACAGTAGAGAGTTGTGTTGAAAAGTAGCTGATTGATAGTATAATAGATGCATGACAGGATCAGGGCCAAGTTTGACGGGGGAAGTTGTTAAGGTAGTTAGGAAATGTTACAGCAGCAGTACAATCTGTATTACTGGAATAATAGGCATAATAGAAATAGCAGATGTATATAAAGATAATTAAAGATAGTTTTTGTACTCATTCAAGTATTCAGAAAATAAACTACACTCTTACCTTTGGTTTCTCTCTATTCCTTAACCCTAATTCTTCTGTTCATCCCTAATTCTTCAATTCTTCTTCTTTCTTCAATTGCAAACCCTAGAATTACATCTACCAAATTGTTAAGAATTGACCAGCTTAACATACGATATCAGAGCTGTTACGATAGGGCTATTATTCAGTAATAAATTCTGAGCATGACAAAGTCTGTGGTAGTGACAAATGAAGGGATTTGATTGGCTGAAATGGAGGAGCAGCTGCTAGAGCTACATGGAGCTACTCTAAAATCCATGGCTGAGTTTCAAGAATACAGAGAAAAAAAGGATGAGAGGCTTGATGAGATTAAAGAACTCATAAAAAAATTGTCTGTGGAAAAAGGAAAAGAAAGATCAATACTCAAGAAAATGATGAGATGAAAATTCAAGAAACTGTTGAGACTAGAACCAATAAAGGCAATGGATATGGAGAAAAGGGCATTCTGCCTAATCCATATCTCGGATGGGGAGGAAGCACTAGTGAGGCTGCAATACAGAACCATGAAGAGATTCATGAATTAAGGGCTACAGATCAGAACATAGAAGGTAACTATAGCGTTAATGGAAACCCTAATTCACTCTTTTGTCCAAAGGTTAACCTAATGACTTTTAATAGGGAAGAACCAAGAGTTTGGCTCAATAAAAGTGATAAATACTTCAATGTTTATCAGATTTCAGAGGCTTAGAGGTTGTCAATAGCCTGTTTGTACCTTGTGGAAAAAGCAGACTCATGGTTTCAAAATTGGAATAGGGATAGAATGAAGTCTTGAAGAGAATTTGAAGAAGCACTATGAGAGAGGTTTGGAGATGATGATGTGAGTGATGTTATTGAGAAATTTATGAACTTAAGACAGGTTGGATCAGTAGGGGACTACTTAGATAAATTTGAGGATTTAAGACTGAGATTAGAAATATTTATGGCAGAACTCAGGGAGGAGTACTTTTTGTCTGGGTTTATGGGAGGATTGAGAGAAGAAATCATATTGGTAGTGAAAATGTTGAAACCTCAGTCTGTATCTAAAGCTATGGAGATAGCTATGCTGCAGGAAAGAGTGTTAGGCAAAGGTTATAAAGCTTCTGTAACAAACTCATAGAACCCTAAACCTGTGAACTACCAAAACAGAAACCCTACCTATAAACCATTTCAAAATAAACCTACAGTGAACTATTCCCAATTTCCAAAGCCACCAAACCCAAATTTCATTCCTAAACCTGAAAATTTAGGCCGAAAATTTAGGCCAACCCAGCTATAGTAACCCCATTAATACCTATGCAACTAAACCTGTCAATATCAATAGTATAATTCCAAAACCATTTCCACCCCCTCCTTTCAATAAGCAACCAAACAGAACCTGTTATAAATGTGGTGACAGATATTATCCTGGGCATCAATGCAAGCTTAAAACCCTAGCAACTATTTCATGTGAGGAAGAAATAAAACCAGTGGAGGCAGAATTGGGAGGTAAAGGAGAATGACATGGAAGAAGAGTTAATGGAGGAAGAGTTAGAACTTTCAGTTCATGCTGTAGAGGATAGTCAGGGGGGCTGAGACAATCAAGATTATTGGAAGATATAGAAACAGACAATTGGTGATACTGATAGATACTGGAAGCACAAACAGTTTCATTAATCACACAGTGGCTCAGGATTTGAAGTTAGAGCTTGTCAAAATTTCCACAATTGTTATCACAGTTGCAGATGGAAGGAAACTGATATGTGATCATCAGTGTCATGGGTTTAAATGGAGTATGCAAGGGGATGATTACACTTGTAATTTGAGAATTCTCAAGTTAAATAGCTTTGATATCATTTTAGGAGTAGATTGATTAAATAGTTTAAACCCAGAAAGGGCAGCAAGTAGTGGTGAAGGGTATCCAACAAGGTACTGATTGTAAGGGAACTAATAAAATTCTGAGAAGGGGTTAGATTTTCAAACTCCACTATTCTACATCTGTCACATTGAGCATTCTGATCAAAGTCAGTCAGCTTTACTAACAAGAGAAGCTCATATGCAACCAAAATTGAGTCAACTATTGGAGTCCTTTGGTAAGGTGTTTGCAGAACCAAAAGGATTGCCTCCTTTTAGAAGTCACAATCACTCCATTCCTCTTGTATCAAATGCACAACCTATCAATGTCAAGCCCTACAGGTATCCCCATTTCCAGAAGCAGGAAATAGAGAAGTTGGTCACGGAAATATTAGAAAACTCAGTGATTCAACCAAGTACTAGCCCATGCTCTTCTCATGTTTTGTTGGTCAAGAAGAAAGATGGTACCTAGAGGTTTTGTATTGATTATTGAAGACTTAATGAGGCCACCATCAAGGACAGATTTCTTATTCCCATAATTGAAGACTTATTGAATGAATTGCATGGGGCTCAGCTATTTTCCAAGCTGGATTTGAGAGCTGGTTACCATCAAATCAGGATGTAGCCCTAGTATATTGAGAAAACAGTTTTTAAGGCTCATGAAGGGCACTATGAGTTCACTGTTATGCCCTTTGGGCTAACAAATGCTCCTGCCACTTTCCAGACTCTCATGAACAGCATTTTCCAACCATATCTCAAAAAGTTTGTGCTGGTATTCTTTGATGATATACTGGTATACAGCAAATCATGGCAGGACCACCTAAAGCATTTGACCACTGTCCTACAAATTCTAAAAGATCAATCCCTATTTGCTAAACTTTCAAAATGCTCATTTGCTCAAGAGGAAATTGAGTATTTGGGACACATTATCTCAGGGAGGAGAGTGTCTACTGACTCACAGAAGATCCAGGCTATGCTGGATTGGCTTGTTCCTTCTACTGTTAAGGAGTTAAAGGGATTTTTAGGGCTGATTGGTTATTATAGGAAGTTCATACATCATTATGACATTATCAGTAAGCCTCTTATTGATTTGTTTAAGAAGGATTTCAATGGAATGGAGAGGCACAACAAGCATTTGAAGACCTCAAGACCAAGATGACACAAGCTCCAGTGCTGGCATTGCCCAATTTCCATTGTCCTTTCAAAGTGGAGACAAATGCAAGTAGTTGGGGTATGGGGGCGGTGTTGCAGCAATAAGGCCACCCAATTGCTTTCATTTCCAAAGCTTTTGGTCCTAGAAACAAGACTCTTTCAGTCTATGAAAGAGAGTTGCTGGCTATTACATATGCAGTCTCCAAATGGAGACATTATTTGGAGCAAGGTCAGTTCTTTATTAAGACTGACCATGAAAGCATTAAATACCTTTTGGAACAAAGGTTACACACCAACTTACAGCATAAAGGAATCTCAAAATTGCTTGGCCTGGATTACAAGATTCTATACAAGAAAGGATAGAAAATAAGGTAGCAGATGCCTTATCAAGAAGGGATTATCGGTTGCAGCAGAATGATGATCAACGGCAAGGAAATTACTCTTGTGCAACCTTATCTCAAGTGGTACCTACTTGGATGAGCCATATTATTAACTCTTATGAGCAAGATTCTAAGGCTTATGACCTATTACGGCAAGAAGCAATAGATAAGAATAGTAATCCAGGATTTGAACTAAAGAATGGAGTCCTATGGCACAAAGACAAGCTGTATGTAGGACTGAACACCACTCTCAGGCAGCAATTGATTCAAACCTGTCATAATAGTGTTTTGGATGGGCATTCTAGCATTCAAGCAACTTATGCCAAGTTGCATAGGCACTTTTACTGGCCTGGTATGCTTAAAGAAATAAAGGACTGGATTTAAGATTGACACTTGTGCTAGGTGCAAACTTGAGCACTGTGCTTATTCAGGCTTGTTGCAGCCTCTGCCTATTCTAGACCAGCCCTAGTAGCATATCTCAATGGACTTCATTGAGCAATTTGCCAAAGTCCCATGGTAAGACTGCCATCTTGGTAGTGGTTTGTCGATTTACCAAGTATGCTTATTTTCAGTCCTTGACACACCCTTTTACTGTTCACACTGTTGCTCTCGTGTTCTTAAATGAGGTGTTTAGATTGCATAGAGCACCACAAACCATAGTAAGCGACAGAGACAGAGTTTTTACCAATAATTTTTGGAGGGAGTTGTTCACTTTGTTAGGCACCACACTCACCTTTAGCACAGCCTATCACCCTCAAACTGATGGTCAGACTGAGAGGGTGAATCAGTGATTGGAAACCTATCTAAGATGCATGAATCATCTTCATCCTAAAGGTTGGAGCAAGCACTTGTCTTTGGCAAAATGGTGGTATTAACTCTTCTTACTACAGAGCTTTGAAAATATCTCCATTTGAGGCATTGTATGGCTACCCCCCCCCCGGGCGGCACTCTCTTTCCCTCCAATGTTGCTGCCTGTTGCCTCAAGGGTACAAGCTATAAGAGACTTGTTGCAGCAAAGACAACCAATTTTAGACGTCTTAAGGAAAATTTGACCACTGCTCAGTGTAGAATGAAGCAGCAGCAGGATAAACATAGAACTGAGAGAACGTTTGAGGTGGGAGATTGGGTTTTTCTTACGTTGCAACCCTACAGGTAGACCTCTCTAGCTCTAAGGCAGCATCTCAAGCTCACTGCCAAATATTATGGACCTTTTCAGGTTCTTGCTAAAGTGGGTCAGGTAGCTTATAAGTTGCAATTACCACCTAATGCTACTATCCACCCTGTATTCCATGTTTCCTTACTTAAGAAGAAGATGGGAGAGCATGTCATACCCCTGCATGACTTGCCTATTATACAGGATGACCTTCCTGTGACTGAACTAGAGTTGGTTTTACAAACCAGAACTATTACAAGGGACAACACTAGTGTTTTTCAAGGCCTAATGAAGTGGAAGAACTTACCTCAAAAGGATGCTACTTGGGAGAACTATTCATTTAGTCAAGCTCAGTTTCATGATGTTTCTCTTTCTTGGGGTCAAGAAAGAACTCAAGGGGAGGGTATTGTTACATAATATAGAAGGAAGTGGAAAGGAAAAGGGATTGATAGTATAATGGATGCATGACAGTAGTAGTGAGAATGGTTGTACAGGATCAGGGCTTAGTTTGAGGGGGAAAAGTTGTTAAAGGTAGTTAGGAAATGTTACAGCAGCAGTACAATCTGTACTACAGGAATAATAAGCATAACTGAAATAGCAGATGCATATAAAGATAGTTAATGATAGTTTTTGTACTCATTCAAGTATTTAGAAAAAAAACTACTCTCTTATCTTTGGTTTCTCTCTATTCCTTAACCCTAATTCTTCTGTTCTTCCCTAATTCTTCAATTCTTCTTCTTTCTTCAATTGCAAACCCTAGAATTACATCTACCAAACTGTTAAGAATTGACCAGCTTAACACAAGAATTAAGAGAGGGTTTATGAGTAGATTAGCCCTAGAAAAAGGAAAAAAAATTATGAACAATAGTGAATCTAGGGAGTTAAGGTTAAACAAAAGTAATGCAATGGGAGAAAGAGGGATCCTTCCAAACCCTCCTGGGGGCTGGATTGGCAGTACTAGCATAGCTGCAATTCAGGTTCATCCAAAAACTACAGACATGAGAGTTGCAACTACTAATCTTGGAGATAATTACTCTAGAAACAAAAATCTTGTTTGCCCTAAAGTAAAATTGTTGAATTTTGAGGGGAAGGGCCAAGAACTTGGCTCAAGAAATGTGTCAAGTACTTTAACATCTATCAAGTTCCTGATGAACAGAGAGTGGGATTAGTCAGTCTATACTTGATAGATAAGGTTGATGCTTGGTTTCAAAATTGGGTTAGAGGAGGAGTTAGGTCTTGGGATGAGTTTGAAAAAGCATTATGTGACAGATTTGGAGATGAAGATATGAATGATATCATAGAGGAGTTCATGAGATTGAGGCAGGAGGGAATTGTGGCAGATTTTTTGGATAAATTTGAGGATTTGAGAATTAGGTTAGAAAGGTTTATGCCTGAATTGAGGGAATAATATTTTGTATCCAGATTCATGGGGGGTTTAAAGGATGAAATTAGACTAGCAGTGAGGATGACAAAGCTTACAAGTGCCATGAAAGTCATTGAAATTGCTAGGCTGCAGGAGAGAATTATATCCAAGAACCCTAAAACTCATCAAACCAATACCTGGATACAAAGATCCACCAATAACCAAAACAAAACCAGTTTCTACCCTACTACAACCACCACCAACATACCACTGTCATACCTTCCTTACCCACCAAATCTCACCATCATTTCCAAACCTGATACTTTCACTCAAAGGCCACAAAACAGCAACAATATACCTATTGCAACTCCACCAAAATTACCCAATTTTCCTTCAAAACCATTTCCTCCAGCTCCACAGCTTAACAGGAACCTATCTAGATCATGTTATAGGTGTGGGGACACCCTGGCCACCAACGCCAACCTAAAATAGTAGCAGCCTTGTCTTCTGAAGAGGATATAGAATCACGGCCCGTAGGTGACTGGTGTGGGGAAGAGGATGGAAGGATGGAAGGGAAGGTAGAAGAAGAAATGGAACTATCAGTCCATGCTATTGAGGGGAGTCAAGGTGCTGAAACAATTACGGTAGTGGGCAAGTATCAAAATAGGCAGTTAATAATACTAATTGATAGTGGGAGTACCAATAGTTTTATTGATCAAAGAGTGGTTAAAGAACTTAAGTTGGCTTTAATTATGTTGCCTGCAACTACTATTAAAGTTGCAGATGAGAGGAGTATAATGTGTAATCATCAATGCCAGACTTTTAAATGGAAAATGCAAGCTTGGGACTTCTCTTTCAACCTGAGGATTCTAGAGCTAGGGGGCTTTGACATGATTTTGAGAATTCCAACATCTCATTTCAATTGAATGGGAAACAAGCGAACACTTTAGGGCATCTCACAAAAAGATATTAGGAAGGGCACCAACATAATCATGAGAAGAAGGGGGTAAGATTTTCAATCTCCCCTATTTTGTATCTGCAATATAGAAATTCCTAATGACTTGAACATACCTACCGCATTAACACCAATTAACCCTAATTCAGACCTAGAGCTCCTATTAGCCACTTACAAAGACTTGTTTTCATAACCCAAAAGTCTACCACCCTTTAGGAACCATAACCATGCCATAACACTACTACCAAACACACAACCAATTAATATCAAACCTTATAGATACTCTCATTTTCAGAAATAGGAAATTGAGAAACTAGTTACTGAAATGCTCCAAACCTCTGTCATTCAGCCTAGTACCAGACCTTGCTCATCCTCTGTCCCATTGGTTAAAAAGAAAGATAAGGGTTGGAGGTTTTGTGTGCATTACAGGAGGCTTAATGACCAAACAATCAAGGACAGATTCTCAATTCCCATAATTGAAGACCTGTTAGATAAATTACATGGTGCACAATTGTTTTCCAAGTTAGATTTAAGGGTTGGTTACCACCAAATTAGAATGCAGCCTGGTGATATCCAAAAGACAGCTTTTAGGACTCATCATGGACACTTTGAACTTATTGTCATGCCCTTTGGATTAACCAAATGCCCAGCCACATTTCAAGCCCATACCTAAGAAAATTCATCCTTGTCTTTTTTTATGACATATTAATCTATAGCAAAACCTGGGAGGATCATTTACAACACCTATCCATTGTTTTCCAAACCCTAAGAACCCATACTCTATTTGCTAAACTTTCTAAATGTTCTTTTGCACAACCAGAGGTGAAGTATTTGGGGCACATCATTTCAGGAAGGGGAGTTGCCACGGATCCTAGGAAAATTAAGGTGATGCAGGACTTGCCAATTCCTGTTACAGTCAAGGAAGTCAGAACTTTCTTAGGTTTGACTGGCTATTACAGGAAGTTCATATATCAATATAAGATTGTCAGTGAACCATTGACTGATTTACGTAAAAAGGTGGCATTCAAGTGGAATCCAGAAGCAGACAATGCTTTTCAGGACCTCAAGGACAGAATGACACATGCACCAGTCCTGGCTCTACCTAATTTCAACTCACCTTTCACTGTGGAAACAGATGCCAATAATTGGGGAATGGGGGCAGTGTTGCAGCAACAAGGGCACCCAATTGCTTTTATCTCTCAAGCTTTTGGTCCAAGAATTAAAACTCTATCAGATTATGAGGAGTTACTAGCAATCACTTATGTAGTAACTAAATGGAGACACTACATGAAAAAAGACCAGTTTTTCATAAAACAAACCATGAGAGCATAAAGTACCTCTTAGAACAAAGGTTACACACTAATCTCCAATAGAAATGTATTTCTAAATTGTTAGGCTTGGATTACAAGATATTGTATAGAAAGGGGAGTGAAAATAAAGTGGCAGATGCTCTCTCTAGAAGGCTAGTTGGGGAGCAGAACCTGGTGTATTCAGTTCCAGATTCAGTAGCACTTCAATCTCACAGCCAGATTAGGAGTATTCATGCAATGCATTCACAAGTAGTACCTATCTGGATGAATAATATCATGAGCAGCTATGACCAAGATGAAAAGGCTACAGAACTAGTTCAACAATTGGCTATTGACAAAGATGCACATCCCGGTTTTAAACTCAATAATGGGCTGCTCATGTACAAGGACAGGTTGTATGTTGGCAATACTACCTCCTTAAAACAGCAGCTAATACAGGCATATCACAATAGTGCATTGGGAGGCCACTCTGGGATACAAGTTACGTATGTGAGGCTACAAAAACACTTCTATCGGCCTGGAATGTTAAAGCAAATCAGGGAATGAATCCAGCAATGTAAGGTATGTGTCACTTGCAAACCAGAGCATTGCCCAGCAATGTAAGGTATGTGTCACTTGCAAACCAGAGCATTGCCCTATCCTAGATTGCTACAACCATTACCAATTCCTTCTCAAACTTGGCAGCATATCTCAATGGATTTTATTGAGCAATTGCCTAGGTCTAAAGGGAAAGACACTATTCTAGTGGTAGAATGCAGATTTACCAACTTTGCACATTTTCAACCTTTATCTCATCCTTTTACAACATCTACAGTAACTCAACTATTCTGAATGAAATTTTCAGACTTCATGGGACTCCACAAACCATTGTGTCTGACAGGGATAAGATATTTACCAGCTTATTTTGGAAGGAATTGTTAACTCTATTGGGAATTACTTGGCTTATACCACAGCTTATCACCCTCAAATAAATGGCCAAACTAAGAGTGTGAACCAATGCTTAGAAGGATACTTAAGGTGTATGACATATCTACAACCTAAGGCTTGGTGAACATGGCTGCCTTTAGCTGAGTGGTGGTACAATTCATCATACCACAGTGCCGCTCTCTATGGATATACACCACCATTTCCTCCCATGCTACGTCCTAATTCTTTTAAAGTAGCAGCTATTGGAGAGCCTCTACAACACAGGCAGCAGCTACTGGAAATACTTAAGGATAATCTCACAATAGCCGAAAATAGGATGAAATAGCAGCAGGATAAAAATAGAACTGAAAGGGAATTTTCAGTGGGAGATTGGGTATATTTGAAGCTTCAACCCTATAGGCAGACATCACTAGCCTTAAGGCACAACCTTAAGCTATCTACCAGATATTATAGCCCATTTTCAGGTGCTAGCAAAGGTGGGACAGGTAGCATACAAACTTTAGTTACCTCCAACAACATCTATTCATCTTGTGTTCTACGTATCTCTACTTAAAAAGAAGTTGGGCGAGCTTGTCACACCTTTACTGGAGCTGCCTACTATGGCAGAAGAGTCTATAATTGTAGAACCTGAACAGGTCTTACAAACCAGGACCATCACTAGGGACAGCAAGGAGATCCTCTAAGGGTTGATCATATGGAAGAACCTACCAATAGAAGACTCTAATTGGGAAGATCATACCTTCATCTCGGCCCAATTCCTTGTTTGTTCTCTTTCTTGGGGACAAGAAAGAGCTGATGGAAGGGGTATTGTTACATATCATAGGAGGAGATTTAGGAAAAGAAGTCTTAATTGTATGTAGGAGTAATTAGTAGTTAAGAGCATAAGTTGTACCTGAGCTGGAAGTAGTTGTAAGGAATCTTCTAGTTATTAGGAGATAAGCATTTTGTTAGGTTGTTATGCTGACTAGGCATAACAGTTAAGCAGTACAACTTAACTAGGAAGTTGTATATCAAGCAATTAGGATCTTGGAATGTATATATAAACGAAGATCAGTAATTCTTGTCATTCATCCATTCCTATTAATAAAAGCTCTCTTTCTTTCCTTAATTATCTCTATCTCTCTGTCGATTCTCTTTTCTTCTTTTCCTATTCTTCTATTCTCTTCTATTTCTTTTCAAATCCCTAATTCTCTTAACCCTAAATATGTTAATCATAATAAAACCCCAAACACAGTTATATGCATCAAAGTTTCATAAGATAGAGTATCTTTTTGGTTTCTATTAGAATAAAGCTATATTTTAAAGAGGTTTCTCTTACTGATGTTCAAAAAATCAGAAAGCTTTGCTTCATATATCTTGTCTTTCTTCTTTTAATTTATTTAGACAAAAATATCTTATGATCCTCCTCATAATTATTGCATCCTTCCTATCTATTTATAATTCTTTTTTTATACAGCAAAAAGAAAATGAGCAGTCCCAGAAACATTCACGATTGAGCCATCAGCAATATACTATCCCAAACTAGCCAAAATTTATTAAAAGCATGAATTTAACAGCTAAAAGTGAGTTTCACTTCACAGACTGAACCCACCACTTTTTTAAAGCAAAATGTAAGGGATTTGAGATATGCTAAGCCCATCCTTTTACTAGAATTTAGGGTGCGGAGACTAGAGAAGTCAAGCAAAAATCACCTATTTGACCAAGAAGCTCAACTTTGATTCCATTGTGTTCAACCTTCTTCCCTTGAAATGGCTCCATTGAAATCTAAAATGACATCATAAATTTTCAAAGCATCAGATCAATAATACCAACTGGGAAGACTATTAAGATATTTCACCATAATCAATAACATACACAGAAATACTATTAAGCAGAGCACCTTTCCAGCAATATTTTCTTGGCTTTGGAAAAGTGGAACCATAACTGTTTGACCATTTTCCTTCTTCATTGGAACCTATATGCAGACATAAAGATACAAACGTCATTAGACACATCAAACAACCTAGAGTATCACAGAACATGATCCAATATTAGAGCATATTAATATTCACATTAGTAGCAAAAATGCAAGAATAAATTGATTTAAAAGTAGAACCCACAAGTCAATTCAGTGTTTTACTCCTAAATAACTTTGCAAACATTCCACATCATAACTAAAACATGAATTCATTAAACCGCCTTTTAGTTTAATATTTTTTTTTCTTTTGCTTTCTGAAAATAAATTATTCCTACATTAGCAACTCAACACAAAACTACACAAAGAATTAGTAGGATACCTGCTTGCGCGTTTTTCCATCTGCAAATGTGATGGAGATATTACATGCTGGTTTGAAAGCTCCAATGAGGTAATTCTATGGTAAGAGTAAGAAAATTAAAACTCGAAATCAGCAGCTTCTCATATGAGACACACCCAGAAAAAGAAATTCCAAAATAACAATAATAATAACAAACATGCAGTGAGACCTCACCATCTTGTTTATAGTCCAAACCCAATTCTAACGCCCTGTTCAAAACACACTTCAACAAAAGGACCAATTATCTTAGTTTTTAAAATAAAAACCATTGCATTATAGCCACAACAGTGACCAAAACTATCCAAGCTCACATTTTTTTTAAAGCATTAACACAAACATTACCATAATAAGCTTTGAATTGCTAATAAATCATGTAAAATGAAAAAAAAAATGGATTTATGATCAAAGGGAAGTAATAGGTGCCACCATGAAATTGCAATTTAGAAAATTAAATAAAATAACTGAAATTCGAATTGAGGAATTGATCGCCCGTACTTTTAGATATTAGCTTAGAGGGAGATCAGAGCTTAGAGAGAATTATAGAAAAGGAAGAGAAAGCAAACCCTAGTTGGAGATTTGGCATAAAATCCAATGCGGAATACGGCCTTTGATCGATGTTAACTCGACAGTCGCGCTAACCTGCTCTTAATTTTCTTCTCTTTTTTTATTATTAATTAATGTATACAACTATACATATAAGATAAATAAAAAATAAAAAATAAATATGCAAAAATAACTTTTAGTGTGGATGACAATTTTGCCCGCTATTAGTCTCGTATGGATAGTCTCCTTTAATAAACGAAGGGGGGTGAATTTTTAAATTTTAATTTGAATAAGAGTGGATGGAATTCAAATTTTAGTGTAAAAAATTCTATTCAATTATATATATTATATATTTTTTATTTTTTATTATTATATTTATGTTTAATTTATATATTTATTTAGTTTATAGTTATTTTTATATAAAATATAAATTATATTATATGATTATATATCAAAAATATATATAATGAAATAGTTTTAAAATTATTTTTAAAAAAAGAAAAATAAAAAAATTTATTACTCATTCCAAAACGAAACAGATCAACTTTTATATGGATTGAATTTGAATTTTATACCATTCATTCTAAATTCAAATCATTATCATACTTAATATTTAGTAATTAAAATCTCAAAATAAATCTACAATATCATATTTAAAATCTCAAAACAATTTAATGAAAGGATTTGATATATTATTTTTTTTATTTTTCAAAAATAATGTCACTTGAACCAAATTAAAATATAAATAATGATTTTTTATTATTTATCATATATAAGTATTATTATTTAATTATAATCCTGAATTTTAATAAAAAATAAATTTGATATTTTAAAATTTTGTGAAATTAAATGTGAAAGTAATAATTTTTATTTTTAGTAATTAAATAATAATTTTAAAAACCTTTTATAATTAATATAGATTTAAATTTCAATAAGTATCAAAATAAAAATATATTTTTATAAGAAATTGATTGGTTATTTTTGGAAAATACCCAAAAATGACATTATGTATAATGTTTTTTATAGAAATGACACCCCATTTTATTTTGCATAATTTTAACATGCACTTGACACTTTTACTTTTGAGTTATATTTTACAAAGTATTCAAACCACTTTTACTTCACTTTAATTCTCACTCTCTCTCCCCATCTGTAAATAATTTTTACTTGATAATTAACCATTAATTAGTTAAAATTAATCATGAATTTTACAAAATCTAGTATGATTTTAAATGTAATGTATAATTAATTCAAAAATAAGTCAAAGTTAAATTTTAAATAGTCAAAATTAATTATAAATTAATTAAAATAAAGTAAGAATTATAATTATTCCAAAATAAGTATAAATTGAATCTTTGAAGGTCAAAATTAATAGTTAATTATTCAAAAACAAGTCATATTTTGTATTTAACAATATCTTTAGGAGGTGTTTGAATGTCCAATTACAAAACCCAATTGTTGATTACAAAATATGCGTCGGCAATTGGGAAATTATTGAATATTTGGATAAAGATCAATTGTTGATTTGTCTTTTTCAAATCGGCAAAATTTGGTAGCAGATAGAAGTTGCAATTGCCGATTAGAGCATTTGTCAACTGAAAAAAAGAATAATTTTATCCCAAATCAGTAATTATCAATTACTTATCCAAACACCCTCTTAGATATCATATCAGTCGAAATTTAATCAAATATTGAAAATAGTCTTTGTTAAGTTTAGGATGAAATTTCTACTAATTTCGATTAATTTTATGCTGCCTACGACTAATTTTTTATCGTTTTAGACTTATTTTTTGCTGCCTTCGTGTCACGTCCTAGATTTAGAATATGATGGTCCTAAGATGTAGGAACAACCTATGACTACCAACACCCGTAAAACCCCTGTTACATCACATTACCTCAACCTACTATATCAATTTTCATATCCATTATCTTCCATTCATTCATTCATATTCTCATTCATATTAAGTCCAACATCTTATATATATATATATAACACATATTTGTTATAAGGATTATCATACATTAAGTTCATTTAGTGCTATACCTAGATATAAAACTATGAAGCAACTAAAAGAGTATAAAACATAACACTATACTAGTATTTACATTACAAAACACTATCAGATTCCACGGAGAAAGAAAGTATGGAACTTGCCTTTACGCCTGACCTGAAAATGTTAAACAATTAAAGAATGAGTATAAACGTACTTAGTGAGTTAAATATACATCATAGTATATATGGGTTAGGTAGTGTAACACCTTAGAATACACCACAAATATCAGGAATTTTTTTCAATTTTGATCCAAAATATTTGAAGAAGTTCATCAGTACGACTAGCTAATTCTATAGTCAATATGGGAATATTAAACACTGACAAGTGAATAATTATAAAACTAAAATAATGCTAGGTGATGATGAAAAGAAAGAAAGGAAAAGTGAAAAGAGGTGATGGAAAAACAAAGAATGGCAAAATCGTAAATAAGTGAAAAGTTAAGGGTAATTTAGAAAACAGACTGTTTAAAATTCAAAATTCTACCCAAAACAGTATTAAATAAAATAACAGTAAAAAAAATAAACCTAAACACTTCCCAAATTAATATTTGAAATTAAATATATTTTTATGTATTTCTTATTTTAATTTTTATACTAAACTTTACTAAATTGTTTTTAATTTCCCATAAACTCTAAAATTTCTCCATAAATTATAAAGTTTCATTCATAAATTCTAATTTATTAAATTTTTTATTCTATTTCAAGATAAATTAAATTAAAATTGATGAATTAAATAAAGATTAAAAGTGTAGTAAAATTATTCTCATATTTGAGGTAAATAGAAAAATCAAGAATGACATTGTTGTAAATAAGAAAACTATACGAGGGCAAAATGAAAATTATACTATTTTAGTGGGACCTACACCTAAACTATCTAAAAAGCCTAGAGAATTCTAAATTCTTCTTCATTTGATGAAGTGGTTGAACCATACAAGTTTCCTTCTCCAAATTTTCTTCTTCATCTTCTACCAAAAGCTCCAACAAAATATCAAGTTCTAAGGTAAAATCTACTACTTTATCTTCTAATTTGTTCATATAACTTGTAGTTTTAAGTGATTATTGAATTAAAATAGAGAATATATAGCCAAAAGAATGGAAAACTAGGGTTTAATGTGGTAGAATCTTGAATTAGGTTTTCTGCCTATAAAATTTAGTTTAGAACAAAAAGTTATACATATGATTTTATGGCCTTAAGGAACGAATTTGGAAAAGTACAAAATATGAAAGTTGCAGCTTTATGTCTTAAATATATGTCTATAAATTAGATTGGTAAAATTCAAAATAAATGATAAGATATTAGGCAATAACTAAAACTAACACAGATAGGAAGCTCAACTAAAAATGCTACTGTATTTTAATGATTTGAGGACCTTATATTCTGAATTAGGAAAAGTATTAAATATAAAAAGTGTACATTTATGTCTTACATAAGTTCCTATAAAATGGTTTACTATTAGATATGTGTATTAAGAGTTGCAATCATAATAGTGTAATATGTTTGGATGAAAGTTAAAGAATAGTAGGGTTGACTTCTAATAATATAACACCTCAGCCTAAACCTGATCTGAACCTTAAAGGCGGACTTAGGGAGAAATTTTTCTTTCTTTTAAACTTGTTAATATTATGTGTTTATGCATGAAATTAATAGATATGCATATTATATGAAGTAATTTTATGCATAGAAGTGCTTTAAAGGTTGTTAAGACAAAATCGGGTAATTTTGAGTTTTTGGTGAACTGGGGTAAAATGGTCATTTCACACCCCATCGGATTTTTATGGAATTAACATTATATTTGAAGGTAGAAAAGAATTTAAGGACATGAAAATGATATTATTAAGTTTATTTGAATAATTGTTGGAGAATTAAACCCGGTTGAAAATAATTCCTGGCAAGCTGCTCGATTGAGATGCTTCATTTGAACTAAGGGCAGTTTAGTCTTTTCCTTTGGAATATAGAGTTATATAGTATATGCAACCTTATGACATCATTTTAGGCTTGATTAAATCTAACCATTGGATGAAAAGATGAAGAAATTGATGGTTGGATGGCTAGGTTTCACCATATGTATCATAAACCTAAAGCATAGGATTGCACCATTGATATTTAACTTGATTTTTCCCACCCCTTCATTGTTAATTGCAGCAACTTTCTCTTTCCTCCTTCCACCATTTCGGCCACCATTCATCTATACCATTTCTTATTGTTTTCTTTCAATTTTTGATGGAAACATGTTAATTCCATCATCCTAAACACAAATATAACCATAGATTCAAAGGAAAAACTAGAAAAAGTGACAAATTAATCCATTGAAGATTTTGAAGAGCTTTTGGTAAGTTGTTGATTTTAGAATTTTTTTTATTCAATTATGTTTGTAAGATGTTCTTTGATGTTATTTAGTGATCAAAACATGTTTTGAATGGTTAGAATTCAAAAAGTTGGATTGAAACTCTAATAGGAAGAACATTAAATCAATGTGTTGTTTTGATGGATTATTTAGTTCAAATGTTGTTTATTTGATGTGTATAATATGAATTAGTGGTTGAATGATTGAAACAAATGCATTTGGATGGAATTTCAAAATGGCCGAATATAATGATGAAGAAATGGAGATTTGATTTTGGTGTTTAATAGGTTTAAAAGGCTTGAATGATGTGTAATTTATGTGTTTAACATGAATTGATGGTTAATTGATGGAAAGGAATTCATTTGAATGGAAAAGCATTTTGGCCGAATGTGATGAAGTATGATTATGGTTTGGTGCTTTGATGTTTAATAGGTTTAAATGATTGAATGATATGCATTTGATATGTATTAATGTTGTATAATGGAATGGCATTGAAAAATGGATGAATGGAATGAATTCCATTCAAGTTGGTCAATATTGACTTTGTTAGTTTAAGGTGTTAGGCTAATGTGATTAATAAAGTAAAGTTTGAATATGGTTAAGTGTTGAAAATGATGGAAATGTATAGGTTTAGATATGTAAAGAATGTTTGATTTAAGTACTTGAAAGCTAAGTTTGAATATGGTGTATATTTGATATGAAATGATGAACCAAGTATATAAGAGTTGTTAATATGTTATATAAGTGATGAATATGTGTAATGTGAGTTAATTATAGTGATAGAATGTGTGTATTGCATAAAGGATTGAAAAAAGAGCGAATTGTGTAAAGTGAGGCTTATGATGCATAATGAGTATGCTTTGTGTCTATTGATGTTTGTTTATATGAATTATGTGATTTATGATGTTATAAAGTCTTACCGTAGTGTTATATGTGAAAATAAGTAAACCATCGAGAACTCCAACTCAGAGTATCGGACGGCAGGCCGACTAAGGCTACTGTCAGTGCTTTTGGAGTCTAAGTGGATAAATTGTGTAAAAGGTGAGTCCTTATGTATAATCATGTATGATTTGCATCATATATACTATAATATTTCATTTGAGCCAATAAAATAGAGTTTGATACCTAAAATCACAAATAATGCAAATTGGCTCGTAAATAAGCCCGCCGAAACGATCAAAATTTACCTAAACTTTGCTGGTCTATAAAATGAAATCCAGAAAGCCAATTGGGTCACCACTTGGCCCAATCATCTAGTCTCGATCTAAGTTTCAAAACGATACATCATGGTCCACCTAATTCCTTTGGTAACCTAGTTAACCAGAAACTACTCAAAAATCGGACCCGTAACAGCGAGTGCTAGTTACGATAGCGCAACTGGGTCCCGCCGGGTATTTTTTTTACGTCTTCCAAATTTGTTCTATTATTCTTTATATATGTATATATGATCATTCTACAACTATATAAGTTCTATTTGTGCTATATTTAATGGTTATATGGAGACACAACCATATGATATTAAAATAGGACTACATCGATGGGTAGTGAAAAATTCCATCGACTGTATGCACACTGGTGTTAATTAAGTTGATCCTTGCTAGAGAGGGTGTAATATTCTATAGTATTCATAAATTGACCCATGCTAGGGAGGGTGTAATATTCCTTAGTAGTAAAGGCTGATCCCCTTTTACGTTTAGTGATTTATGCACTTTATTATTGTGCTTATTACAAACAGTATGATTACATTGGTTACTGGACTCAATTCTGTTATATCATATGTGCGTTGACTTATACATTGAATATTGATATGAGTACTCATATGATTATTGATACAGATACTTGTTACTTCCTTTACTTGTTATCATATATTGATTCTACAGGCCATATAAGGGCAACTATTGATAATATAGTATCTACTGCATTTTTATACATATGGATTCACTGAGTATTTTTATATTCACCCCCTTCAGTGGTTATCATTTTCAGGTCAGCAGTGAGACCCGAATTCCATAGGCACCTCCTATCCTCGCCTTGGAATTGTACTGTTCAGTGACATGTAAATTCCAGTCCCAAAAATATATGTAAATATTTGTACAGTATAGAGGTTCCATGGTACTGTAAATTAAGAATTGGCATGTATATATGTGTGTTTGCATCCTTATATCTTTAAGTTATACAATGGATATATATATATATATATATACATATGTGATGATATGAATGGATATGATCTGATATACAGATGTATATGTTGAGTTGATATTGGAGATCCAGAGGGATCATTGACTTGAGTAGATGTTGAAGTATACAGTGGAAGTACTTATTTGCATGTTTTTCAGCTAGGCATAATCCTTATATAGAGGAGATGTTGCCCAATTTTTTATAGAATTATCAAGCCATATTGAGCTTGTTATTGAATTGTATGCCATATAGTACAGTTATTTGGGTTCTTCGTGGTACTGGTAGCATAAGCAACACCTGTACCCTAGGACCATTGCGGCTTCCAAGTTGGATCGTGATAAATAATCACCATAAATTATGTAGTACTTGAATTAGTTTGAATTTTTGATATGTTTGAACTTAGATGTCTAGTTTAAATAAGGAAAAAGAATCAAAGTAATTAGATATTTGTAGAAAAAGATAACAAAAATTGAATCAAGACTGCCAGTAGTGAATTCAAAAAGAAAACCATAGATTTTAAAACCCTAGAATTTGGGGAAAATGTGAATTTAGTTAAATAATTAGAAATTATACTAGAATACATTATTAATATAATGTTTAATTGATTGTAGTACAAAAAGGGAATGGAAAAGATGATGAGTATGGCAAGTTGGGCTTAAGTGCTACTCGGTGTAATACCCTAGAAAATGCTACAGTAACTGAACAATATAACTATTTATCAGACCGGGAAACACAAACATAATTAAGAATTTCAGAGATTTTATACAATATCTAATTTAAGTTAATTTTTCACAGATACTTGTATAATAAGATATTAAGAATAATTTTAGCTAATTATATAAAGAAAGTATGGAAAAGTATTAAATATGTTGGAAAATCAATATAATGGCAAAACCGTAAATAAGTGGAACTTCAGGGATATTTTGGAAAACCCATTGTTTATGTTCCAGAATGGCTCTGAAACCATTTGTATAATAAACTATAGATAAAAAATAAGTTATTTTAGTTCCCACTTTGAAATCTAATTCTCAACAAAATTGACAATATAAATTACAGAAGAAAGTGGGGGTCAAAGTCCAATTATTGGATAGTTTAAGGACCAAAATATAATTTGCCTATTTTTCTTAATATATAAGCAACACTTAGAGAAATTTTATTCCATCTTCTTCCATTCTCCAAGCTTGGCCTGTAATACTCTAGCAAACAGAATAGTAGATAGTGAGATAGAATAATAGATAATACATGGATATAGTGAATTACAGTGATTGATGAAGCATTAATTGAAGTATGAATAGGCTTAATTGATTATTGAAATATATAGAGAATGATAGAGAGTAATATTCAAAAAAATTTGAGACTCAACTGGGACACTTTTGAGATACTGTCCCAAAAAATGCCGGTGTTAATTACACTGCCGAGGAAATAGTAGTCCGGTTAATTTAAGAATTTCTGACCCAAATCTGGGGGAATTAAATAAGTTAATTTTATGTGAAATTATGGTGAAAATAAAGAGTTGAAAAATATTTTGGAATACTGAAAATAAAAGTAATGACAAAATTATAAATAAAGGCAACTTTTGGGGTAATTATGGAAATTCACTGTCTGGGATCCAGAAATGACCCAGAACTATTTTTAAATGATAGAACAACTTAAAATAAAGTATTTCACTCCCATACTTGAGGTTGAATCTAAACAAAATAGATAGAATAAATTATATAAAATTTTAGGGTAAAAAATATAAATAAGAAAAATTTTGAGCTAAAATGTAATTAAACAAAATTATGAGACCCACCCTTTCTAGAAAGGGAGCTAGGTGGCCGGTCATGGTGGTGGGGAGATGATTTTTGTGATAGAAAATAATTAATTGATTTATCAATTATATGAAAAGGTGACAAATAAGCCAATCTAGAATTTTTTATCTTGTTTTATCAAATGTTTCATAAGGATTTTAGTGTATTTATAAAGAGAGGAATGGATGACCATTTGAAAGCCTTTAGGCTGAACCATAGAGAAGGAAAATACAATAGAAATAGGTTTTCCAACCTTTCCAAAGAAATCAACCAAAAATAGATAGAAAATTAAAGAAGGAAGAAACTTTATGAAGAAAATAGATAGAATTTGGTGTTCAATCATTAGGAGGAGCAAAAGAAGAGGGCAATTCAAGTGTTTTAAATCAAGGTAATGATTCTAAACTTATCATTTTTAATTATATTTAAGGGTTCTAAGGTTTGATTTGGCAAATAATTGAGACAATTGGATAAGTATAGAGAGAGATATGAGTAATTAAGTATAGGCTGCCAGTAAAGGTTTTTTATAGGCAAAACCTAAAACTTGGAATTTGAGGAATTTTCTTTAATATAAATATAAGTAATATAATTTTATATTAAATAGTATCTAAATGTAAATTAATTGGATATGTAAAGTCGAGAATGAATAAGAGACATGATGGGAATCATAAGAGATAAGACAAAGAATCAAGGATAAAGGAAAAGGGAAATGTACAAGTCATAAGCTGAGGTGAGTAATGTATACATCATTATACATATCCATGTTTTGATTTATTAACCCAATGAGCATGTTTCCTTCTTGATTAAATGAAACTTTATTATTGTTGATCATTCTTTGATCTTCATAAAGATTGAAATTTATTCATGTTCATTGATTGTTATTAATATTGAAAAGCTTATTGTTCTTGATTGATCATGTACCCAAAATGTTTCCAAAAGTATGCACACCAAATGTTTAACCATATACCATGATATTTATTGTTAATTATTATCTTGTATCAAGTAAAAAAACTAATACATGATTAATTAAATATATTGACATTGATTGACAAGAAAGACGATGTGTATCGATCGAAAGTCATTGTACTGTAACATTTCTAATGAATGCTTAATATTGCTAATGATTTCCATTGGCCTAATTACATGAGATTTGACAGAGCTGCCTCACCGACGGGGTAATGGATACATACCGTCGGCAATGTGCACATTGACTATATGTGATACCTTAGTTGGGAAGGGTTAACTGTCCTAGCCATAAGACCTGATCAGCCTTATTGATATAGATACGTGATTGATACATGTGATACGAGTTTCACGGCTCTTTATCTATCTTATCTCTATCTTATCTACATAATACGAGTATTATTTATCTGTTCAATGATTCCAAGCTTATATCTTATTGCTTATGTCACGACCCATTTCAGAATCGCGACGGTTCTAGGATGCAGGAAATGCCAATGACGACTGGCACTCGTAGAACCCAGTATCACATGCAAATATCTATAATCACCAATAATTAATTAATCAATTTACTTAGTTACTATTCATTTTGCAATTCTATAAACTGTCTGTAATTATGCTGTTGGTTGTAACATCCATTATCATATAACATATCAATACTCAAATATCATATAATATCATACAATATGTTCATATCATAACTAACTCATACATACCCATGGAGCAGCTAGATTATGAACATCAAAAATACAATATTCAAAATAATTATATCGATAATCAAGACTGCAGAAATCCACAGAAAGTCTGAAATAAGGATTTTGCTATCTATTCAACACCTAAAATGGAAGACAATAAAAAAGGGTGAGTATATAAAATACTCAGTGAATCTAATATGCATCGTCAATGAATAAGATTGGGATCAATAACAGTTGATAACAAATG
This sequence comes from Aleurites moluccanus, assembly GCA_948193065.1. Classification (NCBI taxonomy): domain Eukaryota; kingdom Viridiplantae; phylum Streptophyta; class Magnoliopsida; order Malpighiales; family Euphorbiaceae; genus Aleurites; species Aleurites moluccanus. Next base: position 24,952 of record CANXYC010069956.1, read on the forward strand.
AAGCAATGATGTCAATATATCAATATTATCAGATTATAGAATCAATATCAGGAAATGACAAAATGATCAATAGTCATATCAAAGAAAAAGGAGTAATATGGAAAGAAAGATAAAGGGCCAGAATAGTATGAACTATATGTATACATACAGTCTCCAGTAATATAAGTATCAGTAAGTATAAGACTGATAAGGTCTTAGGGCTAGAACCCGAACCCTTCCCAGCTAGGGTATCAGTAATCAATGTGCACATTGTCGACAGTATGTACTGACTATCCTGTCAGAGCGGCAACTTTGTCAAACCAAATTTAGGTCAATACAAGTGAACATCATATCAATAGACACCATTATGCAACAATGATATCATCAATAGCAATAAGCTCAATATCAATCAAATCAAGTAGCAATTTAATCAATGGTGTTGCAATAGACAATATATAATCAATGATAATCAGTTTGGTAAACAACAAAGGTATGGAACAAAGATTAGTTATACAAAGAAAATCGTGAAATTTTTGTCCTCTCTGACTGTTCATCAGTCTGTGGATGGAAAGCAGTACTGAATTGTAACTGAGTACCCATGGCCTCCTGAAATTTTTGCCAAAACCGGGAGGTGAACTATATACCTCTATCTGATATAATCATCAAAGGAACTCCATGGAGATGTACAATCTTGTCCACATACAACTGTGCATATTGAGCTGCCGAATAACTGGTCTTCGCTTTTAGAAAATGAGCAGATTTTATCAACCGGTCTATAATAACCCATATAGAGTCATAACCCTTTGTAGTCCTCGATAAACTGACTACAAAATCCATGGTGACCTACTCCCATTTTCACTAAGGCAACTCTATCTCCTGAAGCAACCCTGATGGTTTCTGATGCTCAAACTTAACCTGCTGATAGGCTAAGCATTTGGAGACAAATCGTGCTACATCTTCATTCATACCAAGTCACCAATACACATCCCTCTGATCATGGTACATCTTGTTAATCCCTAGATGTACATTGTATGAAGAATAATGAGCCTCTCTCATAATTCGCTCCCGCAGCCCATCAATATCAAGTACACATATCCGCTTCCCACACTTCAGTATGTCATCCTCTACTGCAAACTTTGACATCTTACCATTCAGTACATCTCCCTTAAACTTCAGTAGATATGGATCCCTATATTGAACCACTTTAATATCATCAATCAACAGTGACTTCATCCGAAATTGGGCTATCAGAGCCTGGTTACGATACTGGGATCCCAAATCCAACTCCATACCCAAATCAACTAACTCCCCCATCTCATGGATCAAGGGTCTCCTGCCAACTGAAATATGAGCTAGACTGCCCATAGACTTCCGGCTCAATGTATCAACTACCACATTAGCTTTGCCTGGGTGATAAAGGATTTCGCAATCATAATCCTTAAGCAACTCAACCCATCTGCACTGCCAGAGGTTTAGATCTTTCTGCTCAAATATATACTGCAAACTCTTATGATCAGTATATATCTCACATTTCGATCCATATAGATAATGTCTCCAAATTTTCAGTGCGAACACTACAGCTGCCATCTCCAGATCATGGGTCGGATAGTTCACTTCATGCTTCTTTAATTGACGAGAAGCATAAGCAATCACTCTCTTGTTCTGCATTAACACACGCCCCAATCCAACTCGGGAAGCATCACAGTATACAGTAAACTTCTCTCCCTCTAATGGCAATACTAACACTGGAGCACTTGTGAGACAGGACTTCAAAGTCTGAAAACTGCTCTCACACTTATCAGTCCATAGATAACACTCCTGTTTCTACATCAGTTTAGTCAATGGAGCTGCAATCATGGATAAATCCTTCACAAACCTCCTGTAATACCCTGCCATACCCATAAAACTATGGACTTTAGAAACACTGGTAGGCTGAGGCTAATTCGCAACTGCTTCTATCTTTTAAGGATCTACCTTAATACCATCCTTACAAATCACATACCCAAGAAAACATACTTTGGTTAGCCAGAACTGGCATTTAGATAACTTAGCATACAACTGACGCTCTCGAAATGTCTACAACACAATCCTCAGATGCTCTGTATGCTCTTTCTTACTCCTAGAATAGATAAGTATGTCATCAATGAATACTATGATAAACTTATCTAAGAATGACTTGAACACCCTGTTCATCAGATCCATAAATACAGTCGGTGCATTAGTCAACCCGAATGGCAACACCAAAAACTCATAATGCCTATATCGGGTCCTGAAAGCGGTCTTAGATACATCACCCTTCTTAATCTTTAATTGGTGACACCCAGATCTCATATCGATCTTCGAGAAATGACTAGCACCCTGCAGCTAATCAAACAATTCATCTAACCGTGACAACGGATATTCGTTCTTCACTATCACCTTGTTCAGCTGCCTATAATCATTACACATTCTCAAGGAGCCATCCTTCTTCTTTACAAATAACACTGGAGCACCCCAAGGATAACTACTCGGTTGAATGAATCCTATGTCCAACAACTCCTGCAACTGCACCTTTAATCCCTTCAGTTCTGCTAGTGCCATCCTATAAGGAGGAATGGATATAGGATCGGTGCTTGAATACACCTCAATCTCAAAACTCAATCTCCCTATCTGGGGGCAATCCTGACAACTCTTCAGGAAACTATGAGGCCTCACCCGAACACCATGTTCGAGTCTGCTTGAAAATGGGATCGGAATGCTTATTTGGAGCAATTTCTTACGGAGGAGACGACCTTAGTGCCTTTTATTTTAAAATGATTTTGAATTTTGAAGTCGCCACCTTAAGTTATTTTTGTTGGGAAAATTTAAGGTAAAAACCCATTTTGACTCCAATTTTATCCTAAAGGAAAAAAGTGCACTCGTCTTTAAAACCAAAGAGGATCCGGGGACTAGGTTTTCAGTTGAACTTGGCTTTTAATTTTAACCTTGATTTAAAATGATTTTTATGAACAATTAAAGAATGATATATAAGATGCATGAGCAAGTAAATAAATGGATGAACAATTGAAATGTAAGCAATCAAGTAAAGCAATCAAAAGAAAGCGATAAAAGTAAATTATTACACCTCAAAATCCCAAAATAAGGAATATCAACTCTAGCCCTTATGGGTTCTAGGTTGATCACACATTCCCCAAAGAATACATTCAATAAATAAAGTAAAGTAAATAATCAAAGAAAAAGAGACGATTTTTGTCTTTTTTGGATTTGAAGCTTTTATACAGGTTGCTTGCGTATCCCGTTGAATGGGAATAAAAACCCATGCAGGTCTTCCTTCTCGCGAAGGAGGGTTGATTTTATGCTTTATTTATCATGTTTTTGATTCTTTATTTTGATGCTCTATCAAAGTAAAGAAGATGAGATAGGAGACGATACCTTTTCCTTTGGTCTTTGAGGAGGCGGAGGTCGGATTGCATGCCCGGATCGAAGTTCCATTTTGGATTGATTTGAAGCATGGAAAGACGGTCGGATTGTCTTTTATCTTGCTTTTTAGGGATGCGGCGGTCTGATTGCTCGCCTGGATTGGAGCTCTGCCTTGGATCTGTCGAAGCCCAGGAAGATGGTCGGATTGTCTTTTATCTGGCTTTTTGGGGAGAAGGTGGTCTGATTGCTCGCTAAAATCGGAGTTCCACCTTGGACCGGTTGAAAAAGAGGAAATGGGTCGAAATGTCTTCTTAACTTTTAAGAAAGCAAACCGACAGAGTAACTTTACTTAGAAAATGATTTTGAGGTTCCACACGCCTCGGATTGTGTCCTTTTTTAGCTCAAGGAGAACTAAAGAACATAGGCTCCACACACCCTGATTATCAATTCTTTAAACTTAAGGAGAGCTAAAGAAAGAAGAAAAATAAGTATTGGAGGGAGAAGATATGAAATCTTAGAAGGAAATAATCAACTTCAGAGACTTCGGGGGCTCCTTCAAAGACTTCGGGGCTCAAAACTAGGTTGGGGGGGGGGGGGGGGTGGTCAAGTATTTATAGTAAAAGCTTGGAGGGTCAAATCCCATCATTTTTCAATGTGGGATTCAGAAAAAATAGGTTTAGAATGAAGTTGCCGCCGGCCAGAGGAGCTGGTGCGGCCAGCGGGGGGCAGTGGAGCAGCCTGGGGGTCTTGGCTGCAGAGGAGCTGAAGGAGGGCCGCAACAGTGGCAAAGAGCCATACATCCACCCTTGGGCATGGTAATTGTCTACCCCCCTACAAATAAATTCGTCCCCGAATTTACTTTAAGGATATAGGGTAGAATAAAACTACTCCTGAAAAAGGTGGGGTACTTAAATCTCATCTCAATCTTATTTCCTCGATTACTTCTCTCTATACCTCTACTAAACCACAATACTTTAACTATAACATTACTTTTATTTCAAAATTATCTGCTCAAATAATCTATAAAATGCATTGAAATTTCTTCCTATAATAATATCTCTTTAATCTTAATATCCTGGAATTAAAGCACTTGATTATTCACTATGATCTGCATATCTTTTCTCTTTATATCTGTATAACTCTTTTCTAATTGTCTGTCTGTCCAAGAATGCAATACTATGCTTAACTATAATATAATTCCCAATATCTTTTAGAATTTCTGTTAAAATCTGAAGCTTTGCAACTGTATATATTGTCTTTATCTCAAAGTAATGAGCTGACTCAATCAAACTATTCACAATTACCAATACTGAATTATATTCTTTCTGTGATCTTAACAAACCCACTATAAAATCCATAATTACTTGATCTTATTTCCACTATGATATCTGGATTTCTTAAAGCAAACCTGAAGATCCCAATGTTCAATTGCACTCATTGATAAGACTTAGCAATTATAAACATATTCTGCTTCATTACCCTTCACGTTAGACCACTAACAAAACTCTTTCATGTCATGGTACATCTTTGTCATCTTTGGATGCACTGAATGAGGAGAGTGGTGAATCTCCTTCACAATCTGCTCTTTGTACGCTCTTTGTACCCTTTAATACTTGAAATACATAGTTGTCCTTTACATCCGAACACACCTCCCACAATAGCAATATCAGGAGTTCTACCATTCGGAATCAAGTCTCTGATCTTTCCACACTGTGGATCCTTATTCTGGAGGTT
>CANXYC010070007.1:0-10136 GCA_948193065.1 Aleurites moluccanus
TTAATTATCTAATTTAATTATTTGCATATGATGTATTTAATTAAATTAGGACCATAGGATTATATTTAGAATATGATCAATAGGTCTAAAGTCAAAGGAGTGTTTTTTACTTTTTCATTAATGGCATTATTGTCATTAAACCTATTGTTTTAATCTAAGCCGCTAGATTAAAACCTAGTTGGTCAAGAGACTTATAAATATGATGAGATCATAATTAAGTAAAGAAGAAGTTATAATACATCCCTTTGGCCTAAACACCTTGAGAGAAAACACCAAAAGAATTCGTCCAACTCCTTGTATTCTCCATCAAGCCAAAACACCCTTGACTTGCACGTAAGAGTTTTTAGCTTCTCTTTCCAAAAAGGCTTGTTGTTTGATCTTCGCGTGGATTACTAGTCGGGCTTTCCTCATCTCGTGGAAAGATAGTGGTTTGCTACAACCCTTTCTTGGTGATCAAGTGAAGAGAGAGTTTCAAACACAAAGGTAAAAGATCTTGAATCTTCAATCTAATTTTTTATTTTAATCAATATAGAGATCTTGGATTGGGATTTTTTTTTTTATTTTTTGCTGCTCCTAACGGCCTAAATCCCAATACCATGTACCAAAATATTTTCAAAAATATGCACACTAAATATTTAACCATATACCATGATGTTTATTGTTCATTAGATACCTTTGTATCAAATAAAGAAACCGACACAAGTTTAACAAAATGCGTTGACACCGATTGACAAGTAAGCTCATGTGTACCAATTGAATGCCATTGTATCGTAATGTTCTAATGATTACTTGACATTGTTATTGATTTTCATTGGCCTATTTATGTGTGGATTTGACAGATCTACCTTTACCAACGGGGTAGTGGGTAAGTACCGACGGCATTGTGCACAATGATTTCTATACAATGTTTACCCTAACTAGGAAGAGACTTATCCTAGTCGTGAGGTCTGGCCCGCCTTGCAATCTCTTACATGTTAATGATATGTGTTCAAGGCCCAATATCTGTCACTTCTACATGTGAATAAAAATATGATTCCTATGTCAACTTTAATTCTTGTTGCTTACCATTGATGACTATTCATTCATCTATCATTGTTTATCATTGATATCGTTGTTACCTGTTCTAAATTCCAAATGATATTTGGTGTGCAATTAATTAACCTTTGACATACAAATTTAATATACTAATATCCTTCATTGTATTCATTGATACTTAACTCCATACTTTGTTATTATATACCTATATCACCTGTTTAATGATGTATATATACTAACTGAATATTTTAATACTCACCTGTAGTTTGTTTAATTATTTTTCAGGAAAGAAGTACTAGAAGTTGATCCCAAGACAGTTTTTTTCCTCCGTACTTGGGATACTCAACGACTCCAATGTAAATTTCTTTTGTGGAGTCAATCCATACATACTCTAGAGCTCCATGGGATATAATATGAAAATTAGATAGTTTGTGTATATATGTGTTAATTGTTACTGAATTGAAATGATAACTAACAGTAAAATGAATACGGTATGATATATGCTAACGACAAAGATACTGATAATGTTAATGTTTATATATAGACTGTGTCATGTTATGATTAGAATGAGTATATAGAAGTGTTTTATACATGTGTGTGAATTGTGAAGTTGAGGGTATAAGGATGACAAATTATTTGGGAGTGCAAAATATAACTCTTGTGTAGGCTGTATAATTTTTGAAAGACCCTATTTTGGGTTGAGAATAAAGTTAAAAATACAAAAGAAATCCAGGAAAAATTTCTGAAAAACTTACAAGTAAATAATGACATTTAAATATTAATGACTGAGTTAAAAATGAATGATTGATAATTGGATTCTTAGCGGGTTCTACGGATATCCGGTAACCTTAAATGTACCTGTGCCCTAAGACCATTGCGTTCCAAAAGTGGTACGTGACAATAGCGTAACTCAATTCTTGATGTCATCACCTTGGCCAATGATTTCATATCAAGAAGGATGTGATGGCATAGGATCTTGACTCTATTTACTCAGAGGAACGAATCCTTTCTTGGTTGATCATATGCCTCAACATATAACTAGCTAAGGCCACCACATGCCATATGTTGGTGCATGGTTAGTCTCATTATGTAAGCAGTAACAAACCTTAACCACCCATATATGAAACTTATATCACCTCAAGTCAAAGGATTATATGCAATATCATCATCTAGATGACTAATGATTGACTGACATTAAAATTCCATGTCATCATCATCTAGTGTCATAGTTCGATCACTCATCCTATGAGTATCCACATATTTATCCTGACATTATGTCAAGCGTATTGTGACTCACCGCTTCCGTAACATTAGTAACCCATACTAATTAGGAAGATAAACAAAGGTGATAGCCTTTCTAGATCTAATGCGGCCTGAGATAAGAGTTCAACGGCAATGAACAGTTTAAAATACTTGTACTAGATTGAACAATCACCTCATTCTCCTCAATCGAAAAATCGTTCATCTAACAAATATTTATGGACAATATTCTCAACATAAATGAAAACCATCATAATGAAGAATACAAACATATATATTTGAATAAATAACTAATAGAGATTTAGTTACAAAAATATGCACAAAGATATATGGCTCGTACGACATACAATACTAACATATAAATTATACTCTACCTTCCAAAAGAAACTTCCAATCGGTCTAAACATCTGTCCAATTTCATAAAAGAATTTACCAAGTGCTCCTGGGTAATAGAATTTTCTTCATAAATTGGTTGAATATATTCGGCCTTGTATAGGCGTTCGGTAATATTATTTCTAGTTTTACTCATAATTACTGTTCTGAAAAGGTTTCGCTGTACATGCCAAAAGATGTTTGTTCTAAAAAATCACTATTCTGAAAATTAATACTAATTAGGAGCTTAATTTTTAGATTATTTTAAAATGATGAGTCATTGTTACAGTCTAATGAAAATAATTAGAATAAACACTAAAAATTGATATTGATAGCAATATTAAGAACAATAACCTTAGCTTTATCAGTATTTAGGTACAAAATGATCGCTAACTTTCTAAACAAAGATTATAATACAATAAAAATAATCTATGAACACTGTATGTAGGTAGAAATTACCATCAACTTTGCTTGCAAAGGTCTAATATGTAGATTTCGGCCGTCAATCAAAAGGGTGAGTATTTAGATGTGATATTTAGATGTGATGACTGTCAACTCAAAGAAAGATAACTGCTATGAATAAAGAAGAGTTTCTTCAGTTTTTATTAATAAATGTGAGAGGCCCCCTATTGTTAATTACAAAGCTTATTTATACATAAGTAAACAAAAGAAACGGCAAAAAGATAACTATTCATCAAGTAAAGAAAAGTAACTGCCAACTCTATCGTAGTTTATATGAAGAATGTTTTACTAACTGTTGTTCAAACATGGTGTCAAAATGGGTCTAAGACATGCTCCAAATCCAGACCGAACACGATTTTAGGCCTAATTATGAGTTTTTGGGCTGGCGTTAACACTAATATAAAAAATTATAACATATAATTAATTAGTCATATCTATAAATATTGTTAGCTCCTAAATATTATATAAGGATGTTCATAATTTTGTGAACAAATGTACATATTAAAATTATGTAATTACTAAAAAAAATTATAAATAATAGAGTAAATCAATACATTAATTTCATCTGTGGATATGGTGACAAATTTATTGAGTTTGATATTTTTTGATATTTTTGAAAATTGATAAAAAATCTAAATATCTTTTAAGATTATAATCAAATATATAAATATTATTATTTTCCATTGTGTTATACTATTGATTTTAATTTATTTACTTTATATTTTTAAAATTATATATTTTATTTGGAGAAACTTTTATACGTCTTGTCTCCAAATTCGTAAAAAAATTTTAGACGTCGAAAATTAAACTAGAGTTTGGGTAAATATATAATATATACATATAAATATGTTATAGTACATGATTTTATGAAATATTATCATAATTGAATTATACTATAGTAAAACTATTCTATTAAATTTAATAATTTAAATAATTAGTTATACTAAATAATCTTTTAGTTAATCAATTTGCATTTTTATTATAAATTTAAATTTTAATAGTAGTATTTTATAATAAAATAAAAATTAGAAAGGCTTTAACATTAAATTATTAAATAAAAAAAATTTAAAAATAAATTTACTTATCATAAAAACAAATAAACATACTTACCATGAAATAATATTTAAATTTTAATATTATTTCACCATTAAAAATATCTCCTCTAAAATTTAGAAAGAAAATATTGCTTTCTAATAAAATGATGACGACATTAATCTATCATCACTAAATATAATTTTTTTAGTTACAAAAATATTGATCAATGATGAAACTATTAAATATCATAAAATAAATAAATTAGTGATAATTTTAATTATTTTATTATAATATAATCACATTTAATTACATCACTATTTATTATAAATTAATATTATTTTGTCAAAAAATATTATTTCGCCAATAAAAACTCGATAAATATTATTATGAAAAATTATGTATCACCATAATTTCACTTTTTATTATACTCTTTCTCATAATAAATTAATATTATTTTGTCAATATATATTACTTCCAAAATTTCGAAGAAAAATATTACCTTCAAATAAAATTATGACGACATTACATCTACAATCACTATATATAATTTTTGGTGATAAATTTATTAATGATCAATGTCAAAATTATTAGAAGTCACAAAACAAATAAATTAGAAATAATTTTATTATTTCATTACAATAGAATCACATTTAATTATATTACTCTTTATCATAAATTAATTTTTTTTGTCATTAAAAATTTAATGAATAATATTACGAAAAATTATTTCATCACACTAATTTTACGAAAAATTATTTCATCACACTAATTTCCCTTTTTATTACATTATTTCTCGTACTATTTCATCATTAAAAATATTACCTCTAAAATTTTGGAGGAAAATGTTGTCTCTAAATAAAATGATGATAACATTATATCTATCGTTACTAAATATAATTTTTGTGATACAAAATATTGATAATCAATAATAAAATTATTAGAAGTCATAAAATAAATAAATTAGTGATGAATTGCAAGTTTCTTCACAATAAAATCATATTTAACTATACCACCTTCATCATAAATTAGTTTTATTTCATAATTAAAATTTCAATGAATATCATTATGAAAAAAATATTTTGTCACCCTAATGTCATTTTTTATTACATTATTTTTTTTGTCATAAATTAATATCTATTTGTCATTAAAAAATATTTTTTATTGTCACAAAATATTAATGATCAATAATGATATTATTAGAAGTCGATAAATAAATAAATTATTTACGATTTGCATCTTTCATCACAATAGAATCATATTTAACTAATTAAATACTCAATGAATATTATTATGAAAAATATTTTGTCAACTTAATTTTACTTTTTATTTAAGGATGGAAACTAATCATGTTTGGGATGGGTTTGGCAAAATCTTAATCTGACTCGTTTTAAAATAAAAATATCCGGGACGGGTCGGGTCGAGTATATCTATTTATATATATTTTGTATATATATTTATTTATGTATTTTTTTTTAAATATCCATATAATATAATTTATATTTTACATAAAAATAACTATAAATTAAAAATATTAAAAAATATAAATATATATAATATATATAATCAGGTCGGGTTCGGGATAAGTATTACCATTATCTGAACCTGACTCGAACCCGTAAGGGTAAGAAAAAAAATTTGCTCCACCCCATTTACTAAATGAGGCAAGTAAGTCGAGCCGAGATGGGTATCTACAGGTTGGGCCAAAATTTTCATCCCTATTTTGTAATACCCTAGGAAGCCCCATCTTATATGCATGATTTAATTCTCAGTTTATGGTTTAAAAGTATTGAAATGATGGAAAATAATTTTAGAGACACAGTTAGAAAGCAAATGCAAATATTTTCTGGAAATCGTCGACGTCGGAAACACTGCTGGGAAAATAGCAGTCCGGCTAATTTAAGAATTTTTGACCCAAACCTAGGGGGATTAAATAAGTTAATTTTATGTGAAATTATGGTGAAAAGAAAGAGTTGAAAAATATTTTGGAACACTGAAAATGAGAATAAGGGCAAAATTGTAAATAAAGGCAACTTTGAGAGCAATTTTGGAAATCAACTGTCTGGTATCCAGAAATGACCCAAAATTATTTTTAAATGATAGACCAACTTAAAATAAGATATTTCACTCGCCACACTTAAGGTTGAATCTAATCAGAATAGCTAGAATAAATTACAGAAAGTTTTGGGGTCAAAAAATATAAATAAGGAAAATTTTAGGCCAAAAGTGCAATTAAACAAAGATGTGAGACCCACCAATTGATTCAAACAAAAATTTTAGAGATATCAAAAGGGGTGGCCGGCCATGATGAGTCAACAATTGATTTTTGTTATTATTAAGTGATTTTTTCTTTTATACCAATAGGAAGTAAACATGTGGCAAGTCGAGAATTTTCCATTTTCTTCATTAAATTCAAATTGGTTTTGGTGTATGGAAAAGAAAGAAAGAATGGCTATTATAGAGAGGGTTTGGCCAAACCATGTGTAGAGAAAGTGATAAAAAAAAATTTCTATTCCTTTCTAAAAGAAAATCAACCAAAATTTGATAGGAAAAGATGAGAGAAAGAAGAGGAAGAAGAGAAAATTGATGGAGATTATGTGAGCTGTTTGGTGGAATAAAAAAGAGAAGGAATTCCATGATTCAAGTTTAAGGTAAAGCTTCCTAAACTTAGTTATTTGATTGTATTTAAGAGTTCTAAAAGTTGATTTGGCAAATAATTGAAGTAATTAAGCTAAAAATGTTAAGAGTGAGCTAGGGTTAATGTAGTTTTTGAATTTTGTTTTGAGGCAGTAAATTGTGGCTATTATTCTAAAATTTTAAAGACTGAATATATGGATGGTTACAACATAAAAATTATATATAAATATGTTAATTAGATTTCTGTAAAAGGAATTTGTGAAATTCGAAGTGAGGAAAGAGTTATTTAGTAAAGACTGTGACTGATCTAGAATTAGGTTTTCTAGAAAATGCTACTGTGTTTTTATTGTACATAATTATAGAGATATAATTTAAAGATGTGTTCAACATAAAAAGTGTTAAATTATGTCTTATATATAATCCTGTAAAAGGGTTTTAAAATTGGAATTGTGGTTTATGAGATATTAGGTCATAAGTATAGACTACCAGAAATAATTATTTAACAGAATATAGGTTACAGAATTATATTAATTTGAGAACTTTAATTTCTGAATTAGAGAAAATGTTAAACATGAAAGATGAGAATTTATGTGTTATCTAAATTTATGTAAAATGGTTTTGTATTTGGATGAGTACAAAATTTATTATAGGTATAGAAACTGGGCATATCTGGATAGAGATTTCAAGGCAATAATTTAAATTTGGAAATTCACTAATAATTGTACAGTAATCCAAAAATTCTGAAATTTGGATATATTATACTTTTATGTGTCTATTTTCATAAGAAAAGTAATTACAGTAATTCGTTAGGTATTGATTGAGTTATTAGCAAATGAACAAAATCTGCTAGAATAGGATTTCAGGCAGAATGCAGGATAGCAAGGCTGATTGTAGGCCTAAGTTTAAATTAACATCATAAATTATGTAGTGATTATTTTAATGTGAAATTTGGCTATTTTAGAACCTTATATGTTAAGTTTAATTAAGATTAAGAATTGAAGCAATTGGATAATTGTAGAGAGAGATATTAGTAATAGAACACAGGCTGCCAATAAAGAATTTTGTACAGAAAACCCTAGTACTTTGGGAATTTTTCTTTAATATAAGTATAAGTAATGTAATTTTATGTTAAATAGTATTTAAATGGAAATTAATTGGATATTTAGAGTCAAGAATGGATAAGAGATGTGATGGGTACCATAAGAGATAAGGCAAAGAACCAAAGATAAAGGAAAAAGGGAAATGTACAAGTTATAAGCTAAGGTGAGTAATGTATACATCATTATGTATACTCACGTTTTGATTTGTTAACCCAATGAGTATATTTCCTTCTTGATTAAATGCCACTTGTTATTGTTGATCATTCTTTGATCTCCCTAAAGATTGAAATTTATCCATATTTATTGATTGCTATTAATATTGAAATGTCAATTGTGTACTGATTGATAAGTAAACCCATGAACTGAAAGCCATTGATTATATTGATTACTGTACTGATTGATACCGAACTAATTGTTATTGGACTGACTGATATCTGGATGTCATTGTTGCTTATGGTATCCCTCATTATTGACCCTGATATGGCTTGGCAGAGCTACCGATCTGACAAGGTAGTGGGGAAATACTGTCGGCGATGTGCACATTGTATTACTGATGCCCTAGCTAGAAGGGGTTATGGTCCTGGCCATAGGGTCTGATCAGCCTTATGCTCACTGATACAGATATGATACTGGAGACCTATATGGTCCATACAGATAAGGATTACTGAAGATTGTATGATTTCTTTTTCATACAGTCCATCCCTTTATCTGTCTTTCCATATGATACCGAGCCTATGTTTATTGCTTGGCTATACTGTAACCCGATATTGATTCCAAATTTATATCTTATTGCTTACCATTGAGATCTTTATTATTATATGCTTTTATCTCATCTTTAATGATGTACGCATGCTCACTGAGTATTTTATACTCACCAAATTATGGTTTCTAAATTTTACAGGGATGAGATAGAGAAATATGATTCCAAGTTAATTCCTTTTTCCGACTCGGAATGTCAAGTAAATTAAGGTAGAATATTATTCACTTAAGGTTATAAGTGTCCACTCATAGAGCTCCATGATACTGAGTGTAATTAGATGATTGGGAACTATAATGATGTATGAATAGTGAAATATTTAATATTACAGTGGCATTAAAAATTATAATGTGTAATGTATAATGATTGAAAATGTCAATGATAATAAAGTGGTAAAGACAGTGACCGAGGTAAATAATAAAATGAAATTTTCATGTTTTGGAAAAGATTTAGAAGTGCTATGCATGACTGGTGAACTATGAGGTTGAGGGTATAAGGTTGGCAAATTATTGGGAGTGTAAAAATAATTTTTAGTGCAGGTTGTGTAATTTTTGAGAGACCCGATTTTGGGTCTAGAATAGTATTAAAATTATAAATAAAACTCTGGCAAATTTTCTGTAAAATTTTTAAGTAATAATTGGGATTTAACTATTAATGAATGGATTAAGAATGATTGATTGATGAATGGATTGTTAATAGGTTCTATGGGTTTCCGGTGACCTTAAGTCTACCCGTGTCTTAGGACCGTCGCGGCCCAAAAGTAGGTCATAACAGAGGTGGTATTAGAGCTAAAGGTTTAGAATATGTGTCATAAATATGAATGTGTTAATAAGTGTATCATGGAGCATAGGATTTCTGTCTCGTCATTTGAAGTTATCTGTTAATATAGCTATCAGTGTTATTCGTTATGATTTTCATCTTCTAGTTATATATATATATGTATATATATATATTATGTAATATAGAGAGAGAGTGCTTAATAAGAATTGATAAAAAGTGATAAGTAAATTGAAAATGAATAAGAATTGCAAGCGACTAAAATAGATTATTGTACCGATTGAATCAGTATATGATAAGTTAATATTGAATTACTTAGGCAATATGATTATAATAGCTAAATTAGTAGCTAAGAAATGATTTAGAGAAATACAAGATTAATATGATAATGTTGACAGGTAATTAAAATTCATGAAGTATAGTATAAGTAAATTAATCAGTTATTAGAGATATAAGGATTATGAAAATAAAATATTACCAAATGATATGGTAACTACGGAAATAGATATCAGACTAAGAATGTTAATAAGATATATAGAGAAATTCTGATGCAAAGTAGTTTGAAGATTACTTGAGGTATCAATATCGATGATTCCAAATAATAGAGAATATGAAAGCTATTGAGGCATAGAATAGTGAAAAGTTAAGAATATGATTGTAATGAAAGAATAAATACATGTTATAGCAATTAAGTAAAATGAGAA
>CANXYC010070163.1:0-59595 GCA_948193065.1 Aleurites moluccanus
TTGATGCAATTCTTAGTTGGCCTAGACCCACGAATGTTTCAGAAGTGAGAAGTTTCTTGGGTTTGGCAGGCTACTACAGGAGATTTGTTCAAGACTTCTCCAAGATTGCAGCTCCTTTGAGCAAGCTTACCCAGAAGCAAGTTAAATTTCTATGGTCGGATGCATGTGAAGAGAGCTTCTAGAAGTTAAAGACTTGTCTCACCACGGCGCCTGTTTTAGCTTTATCGTCAGGTAAAGGAGGATATGCGGTGTCTTGCGATGCATCACGAGTGGGGCTTGGTTGTGTGCTTATACAGCATAGAAGAGTGATAGCCTATGCTTCTAGGCAGTTAAGGAAGCATGAGATGAACTATCCAACTCATGATCTTGAGATGGCTGTAGTAGTGTTTGCATTGAAGATCTAGAGGCACTACTTGTATGGTGAGATGTGCGAGATTTTCACAGATCATAAGAGTTTGAAGTACATATTTCAGCAAAAAGATCTCAACCTTAGGCAAAGAAGGTGGGTTAAATTACTTAAGGATTATGACTGTGAAATCTTATACCATCCCGGGAAAGCCAATGTTGTGGTTGATGCATTGAGCAGGAAGTCCTTGGGGAGCTTATCCCATATTCAAGTGAGTAGAAGGCCTTTAGTGAGGGAAGTGCAGAGATTGCATTATATGGGAGTCAGTTGGGAATTGTCGGATTCAAGAGTGCTTTTGGCAAATTTCCAAGTCAAGCCGCTTCTCATTGATCAAATTAGAGAAGCTCAAGATAGAGACCCTCAGTTGGTGAAGATAAAGAATGATGTGGGGTCAGAAAAAGCTCCAGAATTTACTGTGGATGATGACATGTTAAGGCATGGTAGTAGGCTATGTGTTCTAGCAGTTGATGGGTTAAGAGATATGATTCTTAAGGAAGCACATCATGCAAAGTATAATGTGCATCCAGGTGCAACAAAGATGTACCATGATATCAAAAATTCATATTGGTGGAGTGGAATGAAAAGAGATATTGTGGAGTATGTATCCAAATGCCTAACCTGTCAGTAAGTGAAGTTCGAGCATCAAAAGCCATCAGGGCTACTCCAAGAGTTGTTATGGCCAGAATGGAAATGGGAGAGGGTGACCATGGATTTTGTGGTTGGTTTGCCAAGAACTTCAAGAGGCTATAACTCGATATGGGTCATTGTGGATAGATTAACCAAGTCGGCCCATTTCTTGCCAGTCAAGACGACCTATGGAATTTCTCAGTATGCCCAAATTTATGTGGATGAGATTGTGAAACTTCATGGAGTGCCAGTTCCAATCATATTAGATAGAGGTACTCAGTTTACGTCGAGGTTTTGGCAAAAATTGCAAGAATGTCTGGGTACTCAGCTTGATTTCAGTATGGCTTTCCATCCGCAAACAGATGGGCAATCGGAGAGGACCATCCAAATTCTAGAAGATATGCTGAGGATGTGCATTCTAGACTTTGGAGGAAGTTGGGATGTTCACTTGCCATTGATTGAATTTACCTATAACAACAGCTATCATTCCATGATTCAGATATCTCCTTATGAAGCTTTATATGGAAGAAAATGTAGATCTCCATTGTGTTGGGATGAAGTTGGAGAAAAGCATATTGAAAGACCAAAATTGATAAGGTATACTTCAGAAAAGATTCCATTGATTCGAGAAAGATTGAAGACAACTTTCAGTCAACAAAAGAGTTATGTTGACCCAAAGAGAAAGGATCTTTAGTTTTCCATTGGAGATCTTGTGTTTCTAAAGATTTCTCCAATGAAAACAGTCCTGCGGTTTGGCAAGAGAAGCAAGCTGTCTCTAATATATATTGGACCTTTTGAGATTTTGGGTAAGGTTGGGGAGATTTCCTATAAGTTGGCATTACCTCCTAGCATGGAAAAGGTGCATTCGATATTTCATATATCGATGCTTAGGAATTATGTTGCCGATACTTTTCATGTGCTTCAAATGCCGGAAGTGGATCTCCAACCGAATTTGACTTATGAAGAAATCCCAATTGCAATTGTAGATCGAATGGTTAAGAAGCTAAGGAACAAGGAGATACCAGTGGTTAAGGTTTTGTGAAGAAACTAAGCCATGGAACAGTGCACATAGGAGAGTGAGCAAAGCATGCAAGATAAATATCCCCATTTATTTCAGGCTTAAGGCAGATTATTATAAATTCGAGGACGAATTTATTTAAGGGAGGAAGAATGTAATATCTACCATTTTTGTTATATTTTATTAATTGTATATTTGAAGAATTAATTAAATTAAAGATATGAATATTTTGAGAAATGCAGTAAATTTCTGGTTGCAGGAATTTGTGAGACTGATTGCATGATCTTAAGGAAATAATTTAGTAAAATATAAAACATGAGAGTTGTGAATTTATGTCTCATCTGAAATTTTGTAAAATGGCTTAGCAAAATTCTATGTGTATGATGAGTTATGTCCTTTTGAGCAGGACTTATCTGATTGAGTATTTGTGCAGGAAGTCTGTGTGAATTTGGAATTTTTGGGAATGATTGAGATAGATTGAGCCAAGGGTGTAAGAATAAAAAATGTTTCTTTATGTGTTTTGATGTTGGCTGTAAAATTTTAGAAATTTTGGATAAGTATATCTTAGTGGAGAATGGAAATTATCATACCTGTTCGGATGTATTGTGGGTGGTAAGTCTGGATGACATTTAGAGAGTCACCATGGTCTGTGTAGTTGCTCTTGTGATTTGAATTTTTGATATGTTAAGCCTTTATATGTCTATTTTAAGTGGCAAAAAGAATCAAGAAGTTTGGATGTTTGTAGCTCTTTCGCGAGCTGGTTAAGTATAAGTTGCCAAGAAAGAGTTTTAACTTAGTAGGATCTGGTTATGGTGAGCCGGCAAAATGCGAGCTGGCATTTTGCGAGCTAGCAATGCGAGCTAGCGAAGTGAAAAAATGGAGAGGTGAGATTGCCAAAGTAACAATTGGAGAAGAGACATATGCAAGGTATCATATGCGATGAGGAATTTGGCGAAGAGGGATTTGACGAAGAAGCATATGTGAGGAGGCATATACGAAGTGGAGTTAGGCAAAAAGGATTTGGCAAAGAGGAAAGGCGAGGTGGCATTATGCGAAGAGGCAGTATACGAAGAGGAATGTGAGAAGTGGCAATTCGCGAGCAGAGTTTGGCGAAGAGGGAGATAGGCGAAGCGAGTTGGCAAAGAGGCATTGCCGAGGCGGCATATGCGAGGAAGAGTTCGCGAGAAGAGTTTAGCAAGGCAGCATATGCAAGCTGGAATAGCGAAGTGGCTTTTGTAAAGTGGCATTGGCAGATCAATTTGGCGAGCTGGGAAGTGTAAAGTGAGAATGGCGAGCTGGGAAGTGTAAAGTGAGAATGGCGAGCTGGCTTATACGAGGTTGCATTGCCGAGGCAGGTTGGCGAGGCGAGCGGGATTTTGGGCAGTGGCCTATTTAACCCAGTGGCCAGTGGCAATTTTCTGCACGATATTTTTCTTCTTTTCTTCGTTCTTCTTCTATTCTTCTCAGATCAGTTTCATTTCTTGTTTAAGGCATTAATATACAAAATTAATGCATTAGACCTCTAGATTAGCATATTTCAAGGTAGAAATCGTCAGATTTAAGCAAGATATTTCAAGAAATTCAATTTTGAAAAAATAAGGTAAATTTTCTTTCAATATTATTTTCTTTTAGATTTATTTAAGTCTGTTGGTTATAATAATTAATAAAGGGTGTATAGAATTTATTACAAGCAATTTGAAGTCATTAATGGTAATTAATGTGAAAAAAATCAGAATTTTGGGACTGTCATGAATAGTAGCATGAACAGTAAATCTGAATTAAATGCAGATTCTTCTCTAAGAAATGAATTGAATTGAGGATGGGAATTAAGAATAGAAACTCTAAGATGATTAAATATTCAGAAATCATGTTAAATATTAATGATTTGAAGAAAACCCTAATTTTGAATATTTGAAAAATTTTCTTAGGAAGAGAAAATCAAAGTAATTGAGGAGTTTGGAGTTGAGAAAATTGCTGAAAGGAATTCAAGGATAAATCTGTGTTGAGGTAAGTATGAACATTGCATTGTCTTTGCTTCATTGAGATAACATGACCAAGTATTCTAAATTTTAACCCATATGATTCCTACATGCTTGATATCCTATTACTGGACTGTTAATAAAAAATTCCTATGATATCCTAAAACTGAGATTTTATCATTTATTCATGAAATTACCATGTATATGTATATGTATATAATGTAAGTAACTTGGTCAATTTTCTTGGATCAAGTTCACATGATTCCAACTTGCTTCTTACTTATTAATAATTGATTGAAATTGTGGTATATGTTGATAGTCTTGTGACCAATATGTTTCTTGTGAGATGAAACCATATGACCCTATGGATAGAACGCTCTTCCCAATGAGAGTAAATTCATTATCGTGCACTTTGGGAACCCAGCTAATAGGGTTTTTATCAGTGTTCCACCTAGAGGGGACCACGAGCTCTAGGCGTATGCCTGGCTAAGCATGTGTTTGCGATAAGGTAGCAAGGACTACTGATGCGCTATGTTATGATAGGTAGCATGGCTACTGATTCATTCTGTAGTTCTACCATGATATTTGATAGTGCTATTCGATTGTGAGCACTTCTATTTCTTTGTAAGCCTAACCACATTCTGATTCTTACCCATGTTCTTGATATGGATGTTTCTTTCGGATATATGTTTATATATATATGTATGTATTTCTTTCTTCTTGCATGTTCATATCTTACTGATTTGAAGACTCCACTCCTCTTCTATGGATTTCAGGTGATAGTGTAGCTCGTGAAGGAGTGAATAGAGAAGATCAAGCTTCTTGACTCATTCTTCCAAGAAGCCTTCATTATAATTATTTTGACATATGATTTTGTATATTCATTGTATGGTAAAAAGACACAAAGTGTATTGGAGTTTACTCTAGAGCTCCATAGTTAGTCATTTGAGGAAGACAATATTTTAATGTATGAATTGTTATCTTTTGGGTACTCTTGTTCCTTAGTGATGTGGGATGCATCTTTTGATCAGTAAGGAACAAGAGGGAAATATGAAATGATATAGTAAAGAAATGAATTATGCTTACATGGATTATGAAAATAATATTATATGATATTGTATTTGATATAATTGTATATGAGATCCAGAATATGTGAGTTCTACGGGTTTATGGTGGCCTTAAGCCTACCCTTGCCCTAGGACCGTCGCACCACTGGAGTTGGAGTGTGACACTTTATGGAAGTTTGCTAGTAGTCTTCGATGATTATTTAAGAGTATTAATTACATAATTTGGTGGTTAGTTTAGAGGTAAGGGTAATAATTACTTTTAGGTGAATAGTATAATAAATAGTGAAATCATTTTCTACCTTCTATGATTCTTCATTTAATGGTTAAATTAATGTTGAAAATAATCTAATTGGACTTAAAAAGGAATAGAATCATAAGAATCTAACTAGAATCTTCATGGGTTAGTAAACTCTAATTTTGATGTTATACTTGGATGATAAATATAAGGTGAAATTGGAAGTTAGTAAAAATGTTTATGACTTAATATAAGCTAGAATATATGATAAAGAACTATGATTACATAAAGTATATGAAACCCTAACTTTGAGATCTTTAAGAATATGAAATGACTCTTATTATTTAAGTTAAATTCAAGTTAAATCATGTTGAATAAGATGATTATTGATCATATTTGAAGGTTTAATATGATTGGGTAACGTTTGTGAATTGATCTTGAGATATGATCATTCCTATGCTTAAAGAGTAAGGTTAGACATTCATATGGCTTATTATAAGAGTAAGATTAGTTAAGTTTAACTTATGTTCATGTTAGATTAAGACTAGTATGCATGTAATTGAGTCTCATGTTATGAGTTATGAGTATTAAGGGAACTAAGTGATGAGTATGAGAGTTTAGTTCATGATATTTCCTTAAATGTATTATAATGTTACGATTTATTTTATGTTGATCTATTATAGCTTATGGAAGAGGAGAAAGTGATGTTAGACCTTTCTCTTGTTAATCGGTTTAGGAGGAACTTCTATTCTTTTTGGTTGAGGTGAATGGAAAACCTCTTATTATGATTGCCCTTTTAATTATAAGGCCATTCTTTGAAATGTTACATGTTTCCCAAAATTTGATTATATAAAATGTTAATGTCCATGAGTGATTCTGATTTTATCTCTAAGCCTTAGTGCTTATATGTTGATGTAAATATTATAATACTTTGTTGACTCCATATACTTTCTCTATGAGAGTATGTAGTAAATGATAGAAATCTCCAACTAATGAGGGTAAATCATCATATTATATGCATATGGTACCAGCAGATAGGGTATATTATATGGCTCTACCTGGGGGAGTACATTACCTTAGGTTTGGGACCTAATCAATCTTGCGTCAAAGTGAGATTATGTTATTATGTCTATGATCTCATCTCTTTTATCTGAATTCTATTATGATGATGATTTTATTATGTTGTGAATTTATGTTAATTTGTTATATTATGGATGCCTTATTATAATAGGTGATATCCTTACAATGAAGCAATTTTATTAAAGTATCTCATTTTATTCATGTACCCGATTATTATGTATCTCTAATTTTATATTTTGATTATCAATAAAGTATATAATGTTATGTAACCATACGCCTTTTGTATGAGATAATCTGTCATATACCATGCCCTTAAAGATATGGTAGTATATTTTCTACTTACTGAGTTTGCTCACCCTCCGTTGTTTCATGTTTTTTAGATAGCAGGTCTAGTGGATAGTTTAGGTTCCTTGCCAATTCTTCTTTAGCATAGAACTTCGGATATCTATATATACTTTCAAACTTGAAGTTTATAGAGATCTATTAGTTCCATAGTGATCCTTGAGGATTTTTATTATTTTGGAAATTATATATTAATCTTTTGTAATATGTGACTTATATTTACTCATTAAACTAATGTATAATATTATGGTTATACATTTCATGATGATGCCTTAGAGGCTATTGGATTTCCTAAATGTTTCCCTTAAGGTTTATGTTGATGTATAGGTTGTGAATATGAATTATGGTTATAGAATGTTATGTTTCGCAGGTTATGATCTTGGGGTTGGGTCCAAATTCTGTCATTACCATGCTGAATTTTGATTTATGTTTGTAATTTATGGTTTTATGGGTGGTTGGTAGACTCAAACTTGTCTATACCCTAAAATAGTCGTAGCCCCTAAGTTGGGATGCGACATCTTCGCGATATTTTCTAACTAAAATTCATACTTGATTTTTTATTAAAAGTCAATGTCGCTCTTCTGTGACCCAATTTCAATGTGTTCCTAGCATTATTACTTCCTCAAATAAAATAAAATTTTGAAAAAAACCAATCAAAGCATCTTGTTCCTATAAATAAAAACTCCACAACACACACCTTCTTCGTTGTTACTGTTGCGATTTTCCTTCTTTTAGTCCATAAGCCTCCATTTTTATCCTTAATAATGAAGAAAAATAAAGACTCATATTCATTAATTTTTGAGAACTTGTGTATCACAACATGCTTACCAATTGCCAGTTTATGAGTCAAAACTATTTACAAAAAAACAACATATATAATCATAAAGGATAACAAGAAAAATAAATCTTTGTTATGCACTGAAATACCTTATAAGTTTCAAAAGAAGATAATAATATAGTCAGTGTGTAACTATTATTGTGGCTCAATACCTTAAAAGTTCCATTTGCTAAAGGTAAAGAAGATTCTTGAGTTGAATTTGTTGAACTATCTTTCATATGTAAATCTTTCGCACCAACACTTATATATAAAGACAAGTTATTTCTCTCATGCTTTCCCTTATCATTACCATTTTTATCACCATCTTCTTCCTTGAGGAAAGAGCTTTTTCGAAGCAATTCCTTTAATGATGATTATGCGGTTGATTGATTATAATAATTATTTTGTGAATTGAATTCAATGTCTTCAAGTATAACAAAGATGGATGAATGGCATGGGTATCAGATAAGAGAAATCGTTATCGTTGTTAATGATAATGGATTAATTGAAAAAGAAGAAGAAGAAGAAGATAATAATTATGATGATATGAGTTTTTGTGATGTGGGTTTTAAGTTGAATCAAGTTGAAGGAGATGATCATATGAAAGGAGGTGTTTGGTGATTGAGAAGTGTAATTAATTAATTACTAATTTATTAATAATTATCTTTTATTATATTCACAAATATTTTATATTTTTCATTATAAAAATTAAGTTTTATTACATTCATTCGATTTTGTATGAGGATGGAAGACAGATCTATAAATTGGATAAAAAGATTTAAATTGACTTTTAATAAAAATTCAAGTATTAATTTTAATCAAAAAGTATCACAATGATCTATTTGAACTTTTAGTCAAACTTCAAAAAGTGATTTATCCTTTAATCCATAACAATTATCATAGACATATTAATTCAATGGAGATTGTATTTGCAATGATTTACAAAGCAGAGCAAAACAAAGTGTTAAATGCAAATATAATCTCATTTAAGTATTAAATATATAAAAAAATCCATGAATATCTTAATAACCAACAAATTCATCCTATTTACAAGCCTTCAAATTTAAAATTTAAAATGTAAAATTCTTAAAGCTAATGAGAGGAAGGGATAGAAAGATCAAATGCAAAAGATTTGGATAAATAGATCCTAAAATCACAAACTTTGGTGACTTTTACATTTTGATCACTAAACGAAAAAATTCTTTAAATACGTCACTAAAGTTTGAAAATTTTTCACTGGTAAGTAACAAGCAAGAATCAGAGCTTATTTTGTTAACGTGGCATAACATGTCATCATTGGAGGCTGACTGTGTTGCCACGTCAGTGCCATGTGTGATCAATGGTTGAGTCAGCAAGTCCAAATTGTAGTTTTTTTATACTTTTCTCACTAAATGAAAAATCATTTTAGATGTGTTACTAACTTTTGAAAATTTTTTCATCGATAGGTCACTAGCCGGATTCAGAGCAAATTTTGCTTACGTAAATTGACACATCATCATCGGAGTTGACTCACTTACCACATTGATGCCATGTAGGATCTAAATATTGAGTCAATGAGTCCATATGAGCATCCCATTCTGAATGCCTATGGGTCCAGTTATGCAGATTTACAGACTTTCTCTTCACGCATCTCTGACATGTATGGAGAGAGAAATTTGCACTGCTTAATTACATAGAAAGATATAGAACCAAAATTAACTAAAGTAAAAAATGAAAACACATTAACAAATCAAAGAAACAATACAAATTGGCAACAAAATCGACCACTAAATAAAAAATTAAAATTTATTAAAAGCCATATCCATAAAGAGGAGAAAGCATACAAATTTTTGGATTTCCCAAACGAGCCAAATGGCAGACAAAAGACCCCATCTGAGTTTACTCTAGACAACATAATGACCGTTCTTGAAAATATCACCGTTTTACATAGCATGGTAGCCACCACAACAGTAATCTTTGATTCCTTCATCTTTCAACATGTAGTTAGTTCAAATCCAATTAAAACAAAGAATTACACCAGCTTTGGCTATGAACTAAGAAGTGAAAATAGTGATAAAGAATTTTCATATCTCTGCCAATGCATTCTCCTTTTGCTCCTCGATTTTCACAGCAGCAGCAAACTCACGTTCAGGGATAGAGGTTTCCCTATGAGATAAAGATTGGAGGATTTACTAGGAATTAGATTCTAAGGATTAGAATTTGGAATCAAGAGATTGGGATATTTCTGAGACAAAGAGTATTGCAGGGAAGTGAAATGAGTGGTGAGGACTGTGAATAATTAGGTGCAGAAGGATAAAATATTCTTTCGGGCCTTAAGGTTTTTAATAAATTTCTAAGTTTTATCTGTGTTGATCACTAATTCGATCGACATTGATGGATCTGAAAGAAAAACCTCTAAAACGCTAGTTTGGAGGTGGGAACTAATATACAGTAGAAATATAAATATTGTATCTTTAATTGAATTTTTGATGGGATTTTATTAATCTTGTGTGTTTATAGCCACAGCTGGGTTATTGCTAAAATGGAGAAGAAATCAAGAAAAAAGGTGAAGAAGAAAAAGAAGAAGAAGACGAAGATGAGACTATGTTTGGCCTAATTTGTTATTTTTTAATTTTTTAATACATGTGGAGCCTGCTACTTAGATGTGACGTGTCAAGCTGATTGAGATAGAGGTGATGATGTGGCAACGACTGATCCTTCAACAATGACATGGCATGTCACGTCAGCAAAACGGACTCCGAATCTGACTAGTGCCTGTCAATGAAAAAATTTCCAAATATTAGTGATATATCTGAAAGAATTTTTGAGCAAAGTGTAAAAAATACAAAAGTTTGGATTTACTTACTCAATCATTGATCACACGTGGCAATACAGTCAGTCTCCGGTGACACCATGTTAGCAAAATTAACTCTGGTTCCGATTTGTGATCTATCAGTGAAAATTTTTTAAACATTAGTGACATATCTGAAGAATTTTTCCGTTTAGTGATCAAAATGTAAAAATCACAAAAGTTTGGTGATTTTATGAACCATTTACCCAAAAAGATTTATAGTGATTCAGTTTTTAGGCTTACATCCACTCCTTAAAAACCTCCCTTGAGATTTCTTCTTTACTATGTAACTTTTTTCAAGGATAAGAATTAAATCTAGTTCATTTTAGAATTACTAATCTTAATATCTACATCTTTAAGTTATCTCCAACTTTTAAATACAAGGTACTTGCCTACCTTTCACATTAGAGAAAAATCTTTCTTATCCTTATAAACTCTCACACAAGTATTTGCCAACCTAAATTGAGAGAAATAATTTATAATTTTTCTTCAATTAACCATAGTTACATCAAATATCTATTTTGAGATGAAAAAGAGTGATATATTAATTATTTATTTTAGATGATAGAAAGTGACCTGGTAAAGTTCAAAATTACAAAACTTTGAATGAAAGCGTTGAATAAATTTTGAAAAATTTGCTTTCTACTTTCTAAAAATAAAAAAAATTATAGTATTAGTATATGAACTTTTTAAAATCTGTTAATATTGATGTCTAAATAATTTTTTAGTCTAACGAACTTTTTAACTATTAAAAACAATATCATATAAGGTTTTTAGCCATTTTTCGATCACTAGAATTATAATGTATCAGTTGAGTGGAAGAAACAATCTGCAAATTTATCAATAGAAGCTCCAACCTGTTAGGTTACTATGAAGAATATGAATTTAATAGGAGACCTAAACCCTAAATATTTTTTTTTTTCTAAATTTGTTAGTAATAGTGTTATTGTCTGTATAGATGTATATATCTATATTTAGGGTTATATACCAAAAAAAAATGAACTATTAGCTAAATTTCAATTTTTGCATAAATTAAAATTTTTGGCATTCGGATCAAATAATTTCAATATGTTGCAAAATTTGCTTCTGTCTAGAGGTCGGTGTGATATCCTATTATCAGAGTTTACCTGTCATTTTTTATTTAAATTAATGACACATCATTAAAGAAGAGTTATTTATATAAAAAAAAATTACAAACTTTAGCGAAATATAATTTTTGTATGGACTAAAATTTTTTGCAATACTAATCAAACACTTTCAATTTTTTGCAAAATTTGCTTTTATCCAGATTCCGGAGTAAGCTCTAACTTACTGAGCTAATGTGATATTTTTTATTAATATTTTTATCACTCATCAATTTTTACCAGAGTAATAGCCATATTGATACTTGTTGTTTGGAGTAATAGCCATGAAATTTAATGAGATCTATTGAAATTCTCGTTGATTGTAATTGATTGTCATAAGGAATAAAATGTGCCAAAAAATAAGAATTTAATTAGAATGAATAAAAAATTTATTTTCTAAATAAGATTCATACAAGTTGAGTCACAAGAATATTATTTTTTATTAATATTTTCTCTCTTCTTTATTCTCTTTTCTATTCCCAAATAAAATAATAATAATACTCGCTTTTATTTTCTATTATTATTTTCTTTTTCCCACTTAATAAGAGTCATTAAGAAGTCAATGAAAAAGAAGAAGGATATAACGAAATGACTGCGTTTCGTTTATAACCACTTAATAAATAATTTTTTTTCCTTTTCTTTTTTAATTCTTTAGTGACATATCATTAATATGAATAAAAAATGTCATGTCATTTGTCAATACCAAAAATTATATCGGATTCCATATAGAAGAAATTTTGCAAAAAAAAAATTGAAAGTGTTTGATATGAATCATTAAAATTTTTAATTTATGTAAAAATTGGAATTTCTCTAAAATTGTTGATTCTTTTTTTTTTTTTTTTTTTGTAAATAACTCTTTTTAATGACTTGTCATTAATTTAACTAAAAAATATCACGTAAGCTCCAACAATCAGACATCACACTGGATTTCGAACTTGAGCATATTTTGCAAAAAAATAATAATGTTTGATTCAAATTATAAAATTTTTAGTTCATATAAAAATTGTAATTTCGTTAATAATTCGTTTTTTTTTTTTTTAAATAACCCCTATATTTATAAGTAAAATGTTGAATAGAAAATCTTTTTGTATGTGTAATACCTAAATTTTTTTTTTCTGCATGTTGAGATGATTGTGAATAGATTAATGTTTTCAGAATTTCAGAATCTGTATTCAGGAAGGATCTGATGAGTTAGTTTTCATGATTTTAAAGGATTTTTAAAAGTGTAAAACATAAGAGTTGTAGATTTATATCTTATCTTTAAGTCTGTAGAACTGTTTTGTAAAATTTTATGTGTGTGAAGAGATATACTTTCTTGACCAGAACTTGTTTAGTTCGCTATTTTCTGCAGAAAGTCTGAGAATGTTTGTTTATTCTGAGAATATTAGAGGCTGAGTGAGTCAAACGTTTAAACATAAAAAATGTTTATTTATGTGTTATATAGATGGCTATAAAATTTCATGGATATTGGATAATCTTAGCTCAAGAGAGATTTAAATTAATCAGATCTGCTCGGATAGTACTTAGAGAGTAAAGTTAGAGTGAAATTTAAAAATTTACCATAAATTATGTAGATCTCATTTTGACCTGAATTTTGGATATGTTGGACCTCTAAATGTCTATTTTAAGTGACAAAAAGAATGGAGGAGTTTGGATATCTCTAACTCATTTGCGAGTTAGTTTAGTGTGAGTTGGCGAGGAAGGTTTTCCAGCTCGACAAAAACAGGTAGTGCGAGCTGGCTCCTTGATTTAGAGATGGATAGAAGTTGATCGAACTGGATAAGTGAGATTAGCAAAGTGGGATTTGCCGAAATGAGATTTGGCAAAGTAAGATTAGCTAAGTAGGATTTGTCGAAGTGGGATTTAGCGAATTGAGACTAGCGAAGTGGGATTTGGCGAAGTGAGACTAGCGAAGTGGGATTTGCCAAAGTGGGATTTGGTGAAGTGAGATTAGCGAAATGGGATTGCCGAAGTGGAATTTGGCAAAGTGGAGATTGGCGAAGTGAAATTTGGCGAGGTGAAATTTGGCGAAGTGGGTATTAATGAGGCAGTAGCTTATTTAAAAGAGAAGCAGTAGTCATTTTCTCATGATAACTTTTCCTCTTTTATTTCTTTCTTCTTTATTTCTTCTCCTATTTCTCTCCAATCTGTTCCATTTGTTTTCTAATGCATTAATACTCAGAATTAATGTATGAATCATTAAATTATCACATTCAAAGGCTTCGATCATCATTTTCAAGCTCAGATCCTTCAAGAACTCATTTTTTAGGAAATAAGGTGATTTTCTCCAAACTTTATTTTCTTTTTAGATTAAGATTTTTGGTAGTTAGAATAGCTATTTATGAGTTATATAAAACCTATTTTGAGCATTTAAGACTATTAATTTTGATTAATATGGAAGATACCAGAATTTATGAATTTTGATGAATAGTGATATGAATAGTAATTATGTTCTAAATTTTCAGATTTTCTTTAAGAGATGAATTAAATTGATGTTAGGAAACAATAATAGAGGCTACAAGATGGTTAAAATTATAAGGAACCATACTATTTATTATTAATTGAGAAAATCCTAATTTTGAGTATTTGGGGAATTGTTATAGGAGAAGAGAACTCAAAGAAATAGAGGAGATTATTGAATGTGCAAGTAATTGAGGGAAATACAAGGATAAATTGCTTTGAGATAAGTATGAACATTGCATATGCATATTGTTTCTTTGAAATGGATTGTTCAATCCTTCCTAATGTTCACATATATGATTCTCATGTTATGAAACATTGTATTATTAACCTATTAAATGAAATTTCCATGATGTTCTCAAATAAATGATAAATTGTTCCATGTAATCACTTTTTATATTAGAAATGACTTGGTCATTCTTCCTTGGACCAAGTTCATATGAAACATATTTATTAACTTGAATGAATTCATGTTTATATATTGATGGTCTTGTGACCAATATGATTCTTGTGAAATTCAAGCTATATGATCCATAATATGTATATATATAGAATGCTTTCCCAATGAGAGTAAATTCATTAGTCCATTGTGCACTTTGGGAACCTAGTTGATAGGGTTTTTATCAGCGTTCCACTTAGAGGGGACTATGAGCTCTAGGCATATGCCTGGCCAAGCATATGTTTTGCGATAAGGTAGCAAGGACTACTGATGCACTCTGTTGTGATAAGGTAGCAAGGCTACTGATGCACTTTGCAGTTTTATTATATGATTTGACAGTGCTATTTGATTGCGAGCACTTATGTTCTTGTAAGCATAACCTTATGATATTTTCATATCCATGTTCCTTTGGCTTGAGCTTTACTTTGCATGTTCATAACATACTTAGTTGAAGGCTCACTCCTCTTCTGTTGATTTCAGATGATAGTATAGCTCCAGAGGGAGCTAATATAGAAGATAGAGCTTCTTGATTCATTCCTCTAAGAAGACTCTATATAAATATTTTGATATATATTCATTAGTTTGTATTATGGAATTGTATGTATAAGGAGTATACTATAGAGCTCCATAGATAAATATTGAGGATGATATTATTTTGATGTCTAAATTTTTACAATTGGGTTGCCCTTGTTCCTTATTGATATGGGATGTATCTTTTAATCGGTAAGAAACAAGAGAAAATCATATGATGATAAATATAAATATATGAATGTTGATTGCATGAATCATAGAAATGAGTATTTATAATGATAACTATGTATGATGTGGATATGTATTGTTTATGAGATCCAAGATATGAGTGTTCTACGGGTTTATGGTGGCCTTAAGTCTACCCTTGCCCTAAGACCGTCGCACCACTGGAGTTGGGGTGTCACAAAGTTGATATTAGAGCTATTGGTTTATAATCCTTAAGATAGAAGATATATAGATGTGCATGAGCCCTAGTATAAGTGTTGATTAAGATAATTACAGAGTATAGGATTCATGTCTCGTCCATATTATGTCTTCCTTTGGTATAGATCCGCATTAAGTGTGCGTAGGGAGTCTGATCTTGTTTGTTCTTCTTATCAGTATCGAGATGCCTCTACGACGTGGTAGAGAACGAGGTCGAGGTCGTCCTAGATGAGATTTGCCTTCTGAAGAAGGTTTTATGGGTGGAAATGGAGGAGATGAGGTTCCTTCTGTGCCATTAGTAGATGTTGCTAATATGGCTCAACAATTAGAACAGCTGCAAAGGAACTATACAATGATAGCTGAGTTCATTAATTAACAAAGACAACAGCAGGTACCTCCAGTACAGGCTCCAGAGATTCTTGTTCCTCTAGTAGTTCCACCACCTACTGTACGTCAAGTAGAAGAGGTATCATTCGAGAGATTGCTTAAGCTTAAGCCCTCAGAGTATAGAGGTGAGGTGGATCCTACAGATTTCCTAGAAGAAATTGAAGAGAAAGTACAAATTCTGTGGATTCCCGATAGAAGAGCTATAGAGTTTGTGGGCTATTTGATGAAAGCTGAGGCCAATGATTGGTTCAAGAGAAGTATTTCTAGTATGCTTCAGGGAAATGAAGATCTTTCTTGGGAGAGATTTAAGTAATTAGTGCAGAATGAATTTCTTCCAGAGAGTGTGAGAGAAGCTAAATTTATAGAGTTTGAAAGCTTTGTTCAGACACTTGGTATGAGTGTTTCAGAGTACGCTAGGAAGTTCAGTCAGTTAAGCAAATTTGCTCCAGCTTTGGTGCTACAGAAGTGGCACGGATTCAGAGGTTTCGCAGAGGATTAGTGGCTCCACTATTTAAACTCCTAGCTGCTCTTAAGTTTGACTCTTACTCTAAGCTGGTGGATAAGGCTAGGGTAATTGAGAATAGAGAAATGGAAGCTAGATCTGAAAGTGCTGAGAAGAAGAAATTTAAAGCAGGCAGTTCTTCTAAACAAGAAAGTGGAATGAAAAGTATGGGAGTGACTCATTAATCAACTTCTAGGAGTGGGTATAGAGGACCTTCAGAGAGACCACAGCAGAGTCAGACTACCAATGGACCCACATCTCAGATGAGCTATGGTTCAACTAGCTTTGCACCATCCAGGACTCCTAGACCTTTGTGTTCTACACGTAGTAAATTTCATAATGGCCCTTATCATTATGCGACAGGAGCATGCTTTAGGTGTGGACAGCAAGGTTATTTACTCAAGAATTGTCCACAACCATCCTTTGGAGATAGACCTCAAGCTTCTCAGACCACAGTTCAGATGAATAGGGAGAGGAGTGTTAGTCAGCAGCCAGGTGCAAGCCGAGGCATTTTGGGTAGGATTTTAGAGGCTGGCAGAGGGTCAGGTCATCATGTGGCTCAAGCTTCGAGGTCAATCCCCATGGGTAAAGGCAGAGGCGGAGTTTTTGCTCTAGCACAGCATGAGGCCTAAGCATCTAACACAGTTGTTATAGGTATTCTTCCGATCCAAGCTTTGAATGCCAGAGTGTTATTTGATTCAGGAGCTATGCATTGTTTTATGTCATCATATTTTGTTAAAAAATTGCATGTGCCCTGTGAGTTGCTTGAAACTATGTTGATTGTTTCTATTCTTTTAAAGAAAGAGAATGAAGTTCAAAAATTTTATCCCTCATGTGTGGTTAGCATAGGTGGCAAGAACTTGAATGTAGATTTGATTGAATTGCCTGTGTTAGAATTTGCTGTGATTTCTATGCTACCATAGATTGTAATGGGAAGAAGATAGTTTTCAAGTCAACTTCAGGTGAGGAGTTTGAATTTCAAGGGGAGAGGAGCGAAGTACCATACAATGTGATGTCTGCCATTGGGGCAAGAAGGTTATTAAGAAAGGGTTGCCAAGGGTATTTGGCTTATGTCCAGGATACTCATAAGGAAGTGAAAGACATGGAGTAGATTCCAATAGTTAGTGAGTTTCCGGACGTATTTCCTGAAGAATTACCAGGGTTGCCACCGGATAGAGAGATAGAGTTCGGTATTGAATTGCTATCTGGCACGAGTCCGATTTCTATTCCTCCCTACTGTATAGCACCAGTTGAGTTGAAAGAATTGAAAGTCCAGTTGCAGGATATGCTTAACAAGGGATTCATTAGACTTAGTAGTTCACCGTGGGGAGCACCAGTACTCTTTGTGATAAAGAAAGATGGTTCTATGAGATTGTGTATCAACTATAGACAGCTTAATAAGGTTACCATCAAGAACAAGTATCCTTTACCAAGGATAGATGATTTGTTTGACCAGTTGTAAAGTGCTAGTCATTTCTCCAAGATAGACTTGAGGTTGGGTTATCATCAGTTGAGAATTCGGAATGAGGATATATCGAAAATGACTTTTCAGACCAAATATGGACACTATGATTTCTTAGTGTTGCCATTTAGATTGACTAATGCACTAGCCGTATTCATAGACTTGATGAATAGGGTGTTCAAGCCATTTCTGGGCAAGTTTGTCATTGTATTCATTAATGACATTCTTGTATATTCTGGGAGCAAAGAAGAGCATGAAGAACACTTCGGATTGTGTTGTAGACCTTGAGGAAGAATAAGTTGTTTGCCAAGTTCTCCAAGTGTGAGTTTTGGCTAGATAGTGTTTGTTTTCTTGGGCATGTGGTGAGTAAGGAAAGACTTGAAGTTGATCTTAGAAAGGTAGATGTAATCCTTAATTACCCCAAACCTATAAATGTTTCCAAAATTAGAAGTTTTTTGGGTTTGGCAGGGTATTATAGGAGGTTTGTGCAAGATTTTTCTAAGATTGCAGCACCTTTAACCAAGCTTACTCAGAAGCAAGTGAAATTCCAATGGACGGATGCTTGCAAGGGTATTATAGGGTATTAGACTTGTCTCACCACGACACCTATCTTAGCTTTGCCATCTGGTGAAGGAGGATATGCGGTGTATTGTGATGCATCGAGAGTAGGGCTTGGTTGTGTGCTTATGCAGCATGGTAAGGTGATAGCCCATGCTTCTAGACAGTTGAGGAAGCATGAGGTGAATTACCCTACGCACTATCTTGAGATGGTTGCAGTTGTATTTGCATTAAAGATATGAAAACACTAATTATATAGAGAGAAGTGTGAGATCTTCACAGATCATAAGAGTTTGAAGTATATCTTCCAGCAGAAGGATCTCAATATCCGACAGAGGAGATGGATGAAATTACTAAAAGATTATGTCTGTAAAATCTTGTACCATCCGGGAAGGGCTAATGTGGTGGCAGATGCCTTAAGTAAAAAAATTTTGGGAAATTTATCCCATATCCAAGTTAGTAGGAGATCTCTAGTGAGAGAGGTGCAGAGTTTGCATGATATAGGGATTAAATTGGATCTGTCAGATGTGGGTGTACTTCTGGCTTATTTTCAAATTAAACCAGCACTTATTGATCAGATAAGAGAAGCGCAAGATAAGGATCCTAAGTTGGTAAAGCTAAAGAACGATGTGGGAATAGAGAGAGCTTCAGGCTTTGCCATGGTTGACAGTGTACTGAGACTGGGCAATAGATTATGTGTTCCAGCTGTGGATGGATTGAGAGATGTGATTCTCAAGAAAGCTTATTATTCTAGCTACAGTGTGCATCTAGGTGCAACAAAGATGTACCATGACATCAAGAGTTCTTATTGGTGGAGTGGAATGAAAATAGATGTCACAGAATATATAGCTAAATGTCTAACTTGTCAGCAAGTTAAGTTCGAGCATCAAAAGCCTTCGGGATTACTTCAACACTTGCCATTTCCATAATGGAAATGGGAGAGAGTGACTATGGATTTTGTGGTTGGATTGCCAAGGACTTCAAGAGGCCATAATTCAATATGGGTTATTATTGATAGAATAACCAAGTCAGCTCACTTTTTGCCAGTCAAGATGACTTATACGACTTCTCAGTATATCCAGATTTATATCGATGAGATTATCAAACTTTATGGAGTTCCAATTTCAATCATCTCAGATCGAGGTACTCAGTTCACCTCGAGATTTTGGCAGAAATTACAAGAGTGCTTGGGTACACAGCTTGATTTCAGCACAGTATTTCATCCGCAAATAGATGGGCAATCAGAGAGGACCATCCAAACTCTAGAAGACATGCTAGGATGTGCATTTTAAACTTTGGAGGAAATTGGAATGCTTATTTGCCGTTGATAGAATTTTTCTACAACAACAACTACCATTCAACGATCCAGATGTCCCCTTATAAAGCTTTATATGGCAAGAAATGTAGATCTACCTTGTGTTGGGATGAGGTTAGAGGAAAGTATATCGAATGACCAGAATTGATAAGATATACGTCAGAAAAGATTCCACTAATCCGAGAGAGATTAAAGATAGCTTTCAATCGCCAAAAGAGTTATGCCGATCCAAAGAGAAAAGACCTTCAGTTTTCCATTGGAGATATAGTGTTTTTAAAGATCTCACCAATAAAAGGAGTTCTACGATTTGGCAAGATAGACAAGCTATCTCCACGATTTATCGGACCATTTGAGATTCTGAGCAAGATTGGAGAGGTTTTATACAAGTTAGCTTTGCCACCTAGCATGGATAGTGTGCACCCGGTATTTCACGTATCGATGCTTCGGAAATATGTCATCGATCCTTCTCATGTGCTATAAGTTCCAGTAGTAGACCTTCAACAAGACTTGACGTATGAAGAGATTTCAATCTCCATTGTTGACCGAATGACCAAGAGAGTACGAAATAAAAATATAGCAATGGTTAAGGTTCTATGGAGGAATCAAGCTATGGAAGAATGCACTTAGGAAAGTGAGCAAGCTATGCGAGCTAATTATCCCCACCTATTTCCAATTTAAGGTAAGTTCTTTAAAAATTTGAGGACAAATTTATTTAAAGGGGGAAGAATGTAATACCTGAAAAAAAAAATTTATGCATGTTGTTGAGACGATTGTGAATAGATTAATGTTTTGAGAATTTCAGAATCTGTATTCAAGAAAGATTTGGTGAGTCAGTTTTCAGGATCTTAAAGGAATAATTTGGGAAAGTATAAAACATAAGAGTTGTAGATTCATATCTTATTTTTAAGTCTGTAAAACTATTTTGTAAAATTTTGTGTGTGTGAGGAGATATGCTTTCTCGACTAAAACTTATTTAGTTCGCTATTTTCTGCAGAAAGTCTGAGAATATTTGTTTATTCTAAGAATGTTAGAGGCTGAGTGAGTCAAAAGTGTAAACATGAAAAATGTTCTTCTATATGTTATATAGATGTCTGTAAAATTTTAAGGAGATTGGATAATCATAGCTCAAGAAAGATCTAAATTAATCAGATCTGCTCAGATAGTACTTGGAGAGTAAAGTCAGGGTAAAATTTAGAAAATCACCATAAATAGTGTAGATTTCCTTTTGACCTGAATTTTGGATATGTTGGACCCATAAGTGTCTATTTTAAATGACAAAAATAATATAGGTGTTTGGATGTCTGTAGCTCATTTGCGAGCTAATTTAGTGCGAGTTGGCAAGAAAAGTTTTCCAGCTCAGCAGAAATAGGTAGTGCGAGCTGGCTCCTCGATTTCGAGATGGATAGAGGCTGATCGAGCTGGATAAGTGAGATTAGCGAAGTAGGATTTGTCGAAATAGGATTTGGCGAAGTGAGATTAGCGAAGTGAGATTTGCCGAAATGGGATTTGGCGAAGTGAGTGGGATTTGGCGAAGCGAGACTAGTGAAGTGGAATTTGTCGAAGTGGGATTTGCCGAAGTGAGACTAGCGAAGTGGGATTTGCTGAAGTGGAATTTGTCGAAGTGAGATTAGCGAAGTGGGATTGTCGAAGTGGAGATTGGCAAAGTGGAATTTGGCGAGGTGGAATTTGGCGAAGTGAAATTTGGCGAGGTGGAATTTGGCGAAGTGGGAGTGGTAAAGTGGAAATTTGGCGAAGTGTGTATTATTGAGGCAATAGTTTATTTAAAAGAGAAGTAGTAATCATTTTCTCACAGTAACTTTTCCTCTTTTCTTTCTTTCTTCTTCATTTCTTCTCCTATTTCTCTCCAATATGTTTCATTTGTTTTCTAATGCATTAATACTCAGAATTAATGTATTAAATCAATAAATTATCATATTCAAAGGCTTCGATCATCATTTTCAAGCTCAGATCTTTCAAGAACTCATTTTTGGGAAAATAAGGTGATTTTCTTCAAACTTCATTTTCTTTTTATATTAAGATTTTTGGTGGTTAGAATAGTTATGTATGAGTTATATAGAACCTATTGTGAGCATTTAAGACTATTAATTTTGATTAATATGGAAGATACCATAATTTATGAATTTTGATGAATAGTGACGTAAATAGTAAATATGTTCTTAATTTTCAGATTTTCTTTAAGAGATGAATTAAATTGATGTTAGGAAACAATAATAGAGACTATAAGATGGTTAAAATTATAAAGAACCATATTATGTACTATTAATTGAGGAAACCCTAATTTTGAGTATTTGGAGAATTGTCATAGGAGAAGATCAATGAAATAGAGGAGATTATTGAATGTGCAAGTAATTGAGGGAAATACAAGAATAAATTACTTTGAAGTAAGTATGAACATTACATATGCATATTGTTAGGTAAGTATGAACATTACATATGCATATTGTTTCTTTGAGATGGATTGTTCAATCCTTCCTAATGTTCACATATATGATTCTCATGTTATGAAACATTATATTATTAACCTATTAAATGAAATTCCCATGATGTTCTCAAACAAATGATAAATTGTTCCATGTAATCACTTTATATATTGGAAATGACTTGGTCATTGTTCCTTGGACCAAGCTCATATGAAACCTATTTGTTAACTTGAATGAATTCATGTTTATATGTTGATGTTCTTGTGACCAATATGATTCTTGTGAAATTCAAGCTATATGACCCATGATATGTAGATGTATAGAACGCTCTTCCCAATGAGAGTAAATTCATTGGTCCATTGTGCACTTTGGGAACCTAGCTGATAGGGTTTTTATTAACGTTCCACCTAGAGGGGACAATGAGCTCTAGGCATATGCCTGATCAAGCATATATTTTGGGATAAGGTACAAGGACTACTGATGCGCTCTATTATGATAAGGTAGCAAGATTACTGATGCACTCTGCAGTTTTATCATATGATTTGACAGTACTATTCGATTGTGAGCACTTATGTTCTTGTATGCATAACCTTATGATATTTTCATATCCATGTTCCTTTGGCTTGACCTTTACTTTGCATGTTCATATCTTACTGAGTTGGAAGCTTACTCATCTTTTGTGGATTTCAGGTGATAGTGTAGCTCTAGAGGGAGCTAATATAGAAGACAGAGCTTCTTGATTCATTCCTTCAAGAAGACTCTATGTAAATATTTTGATATATATTCATTAGTTTGTATTATGAAATTGTATGTATGAGGAGTATACTCTAAAGCTCCGTAGTTAGATATTAAGAATAATATTATTTTGATGTCTGAATTGTTACAATTGGATTGTCCTTGTTCCTTATTGATGTGGGATGTATCTTTTGATCGGTAAGGAACAAGAGGAAATCATATGATGATAAATATAAATGTATGAATGATGATTGCATAAATCATAGAAATGAGTATTTGTAATAATAACTATGTATGATGTGGATATGTATTATGTATGAGATCTAGGATATGAGTGTTCTACGGGTTTATGGTGGCCTTAAGCCTACCCTTGCCCTAGGACCGTCGCTTCACTGGAGTTGGGGTATGACAATATGAATATATAATACACATGTGCATATATGACAACATAGCAAAATATGATTTTTTGTTTATTTTGATGTTGTCAAATGAAATGTAATTAAAATTTTAACCCTGTTAGTATATGTATGTTACTTTTTTTTTTCTTGTTATTGATTATACACAGTTTGCTTTTGGTAATTACTTATGTCAATTTTGAAACTCCTATTACCATATAGGAGTATTACCATATAGGATTAAACACAAGCATTAATCATTCAAACTTTTATATATGCATGCTATCAAAATTAACACAATAATTCAAATATCAAGAGGATTTAGAGATAATAATTAATGTATTTCATTAATAAACAATAGTGAAAATATTTTTTTTAATTATTACAGCAACAAGTATGATTTTAAGTCAAACAAAATGAGTTATTGGGGCCAAACAAATTGAGTAATTGGGGCTACAACAGACATTACAAAAATTACAAGTATAGACACTTAATACTTCCACAACAACCCCATTTCATATTTAACAACTCTAAAACTTACATTTAACATTTGCACCTTATTTCTCTTTTTACATACCATCACCACTGCCATCAAACTCTAATAGTGTTAAGTTATTTAATTGTTCCTAAGTATTAACCCAATCCCCTTACAACCAAATAAAACCCAGGCCACAACCACAACAAAACCCAAACAAACTATTTTAACCATACTTGTATTTTTCTTCTCCTCTCTCCCCATTTCTTTATAGTAGTATAAATTTTTCAATTCTACATATGGTTCCAAATAGGGCATTGTCGACTTAGTTATTAGAGAATGTGTTCTCCTTCTGCAAACTTGTAATTTCACTCATCAACTCATTAATGACCACCTTTGATCTTGGATTGACGCCTTCATCTTGCCATTTCCATAAATGACAATGAACTTTATTCTATAACAGCTATAACCATTTTAGAATACTCATTTAAATAAGTAAAAATAATACATTATAAAAATACAATGTGGTATACAAGGAAAATGCAACATTTTATATCTAATTTAACTTACTCTTCACTTGGGATTACAGTAAAACCTCCTCTCTAGAATCACTTTGCTCTGCGAAATATAACATAGAGTTGTCTCTCCATATTTGCAAAATAATGGTGTACCTTCAACGAAAAATATGGTCCATATCTTTCTCGCATTTGAGAATTTGATGATGGGTGTTAAAGATTAGATCATGAATTTTCATATATTTTCTTTGTTTCGAATTCAATTGAATATAAAAAGCTGATCTTTTGTGCAATTTAAGACATTTCGTAAAATTAATATAACAATAAGATAGGTTCGTTAGGGATTTGAGCAATTGGAAGCCATGTCTAACAGTCAATGAAAATTAATTTATTTATTTATATTTCAATTACAATTTTTGTCTTTTAAATTTTAATATGAATATATTGTTTAAATGTGAAATGTCTCACATGCGTCTGATTTGGAATAAAAAAAAAAAGGACTAAATTGACTACTAATAAAATGGTAGATGTCTATTATGACAAAAAAATATCATGATAATTTTTTTTTATACTTTATTTTAAAAACTTTAGGGAAACATTTGGCTCATCAGCTAACAAAAAATGATAAAAATAATATTCTCATTCAGACTGATCAAAAAATCAATAAAGATAGAGAGTAATAGGATTATAGATTCAATCAAATTTGAATCGATGAAATCGAAATAAAATTAAAAATAATTAAATTTAATATTATATAATAAAAAAAATATACATTAATATTTTTTTTCTATTATATAATTGAAAAATAATTCGATTAAATTTAAATTAGTAATAAAATAATAATAATTCTTATAAAAATAAAAATGATCATAATTAATGTAACATAAAATTATAAAAAGCATTTTTTGTAATAGATATTATTATATGAAAAAATTTAACCATATATTATATTGGTTCACCTCTAATTTTTTAATATTTAGATAATTTTATTATTATAAACAAATTTAATAAGGGTTAAATCATAATTAAATTAAATATGAAATAAATATAAGGTTTATTATAATTATATTACATATGAAAAATATGAAAAATAAAAATATATTTATATAAAATAAATAAATTAATAAACATGAATTAACAAATATATTAAATAATAATTAAAATAAAATTTCAAATCACAAAAGATATATATAAGATGTATTGAATTTAATGGATTTAATTATTTCAAAAAGCTAATAGTATAATTTATTAATTAATTAAATTATTTTAGAATTATAAATACTAAATTTGAGAAAATATTAATAAACATAGCCATTGGCACAATAGATAGAATTTTAAAAGATTTTTGAAAAGTATTTGATTCGAATACCTCTGTAAGTACAAAGATTTATTAAAAAGAATTTTAAAAGTAAAATGATATTGTTTTGGTTCATTCAATCGGATCAATGAATATTAAGTTTTGATCTAGTTCTTAGGGGTTGAATAATTAGGAGTAGATCGCATTGGAAGATGAATAATTAAAATAGATCGGACTGACTAATCAATCATTTTCAAATTTTCTAATTAAATCAATCGATTCGATCTAATTTTTAAAACATGATTAAAAATATCAATAGAATGATGAAATAATTGGATAATAATATAATAGAGAGGTTAAATAATTAATTTTTAAATATATGAGTTCTGCCTAATGTGTTT
The DNA here is from genome assembly GCA_948193065.1 of Aleurites moluccanus. Classification (NCBI taxonomy): domain Eukaryota; kingdom Viridiplantae; phylum Streptophyta; class Magnoliopsida; order Malpighiales; family Euphorbiaceae; genus Aleurites; species Aleurites moluccanus. Next base: position 25,862 of record CANXYC010070163.1, read on the forward strand.
ATGTAAATCATATAAACTAAATAATAATTTACTGTTTTTAAATTTATGAATTAAGGTTCTAATATAAAACCTTTTGATTTTAAGAATTGAACATTAGCTATTTGAGAATTAATTTACATCATTAACAATTGATATTTTTTAAAAAATAAAAAATTAATGTATCACTTGACTTAAATCACAAGTCATTTCAATTTTACTAATAATTGTTTTCTTAATTTCTTATTAATGAGTTAGAGCAGCTACTACTTTCAAAAATAAACCTGCAATTGCAAAACATTTGAAAAATAAAGAGATTGTAATATTTAAAGAAGTATTGTCTTCGATCGTAATTAGGTCAAAATTTGGTTCGGATCCCCAAATCATATATCGTCGAAGAGTTAAAATCCCACAACTAATCGCCGCAGAATTGGAATTTTCGGCGACTGCAATTCCATTGCCCTCACCGTTTTGGTTCAAAAGTCCGAGACTTTACCTGAGCCACAATTCTTCTCCTCTGGCCACCATTCCTTGGTAAGGAATGGAGACGGCACAAAAATTCGTGTGGGAAGGTGCAATTCCGTTACAGATTCATCTTCATGAGTCAGAAGTAACGACTCTGCCGCCTCCTTCTCCAGCTCTTATCTTAGCTCCAAGAATTGGATATTTGCCGTTGCTTATTCCTCTTATAAAGCCTCACTTCGCTGCTACTCTTCCTCCTGGTGTCGACACTGTCTGGTTTGACTATAAAGGCTTGCCTCTTAAGTGGTAAAAGTTTCCTCTCCATTCTCAATTTGTTAGTTTTTTGTGTATTTAGGGTTTGGTTTCTATACATTTTTTAAGTGTTGCTTGCAGGTACATACCAACCGGAGTTCTCTTTGATCTTCTTTGTGCTGAACAGGAAAGGCCTTGGAATTTGACGGTATGGTCTTTTTATGCTTACATATATTATTGGCAAGTCTTTTTGAGCCCTTTGAGGAAATTATTGATTTTGCATTGCTCTTTGAGCTGTTATTGAGAAAAACACTGTTGAAAAATGTTGATTGGAGATCATTAAAATTTGTTTTTGAGGTGAATTTTTCATGTTCTAATCATAATAGGTTTAAAACTGTTAAACAACACCCCAAACTGCTTTGTCTAACAACATTGAAATGGCGCTTTTTGAAAAAGCAATTTCAAGCTTAATGCCAAACAGACTATTAATGGCGAAAATGGTATCTTGAAACCTATAAAGCACCAACACACGACACATATGATATTACAATCCGACACGTTAATTCTAAAAAAATTTAGATTTCAGACACGTTGGGTCACGTTTGAATATTAAATAATATTTTTAATATATATATTAAATATTAGCATTCATATTTATTAATTTAACAAAAAAAAATCAAATCAAATAAATTATATCTATCAATTTAGCAACAAGTATTTCCATCAATTCAACAAAAAAAAAAAATGGAAAGTATTTACATGATTCCATCACATTAATGAGAAGTAAAGAAAACAAAATGTCCATAAATTTGGCTAGAAGTGAAATTAAAAAAAAAAAAAACATAAGTTTATAGACTATGCATATATAACAACAATTCAATCATTTTCATATGAGAAAGGGATTTGAAGAGAAAATGAAATAGTTGTCTATTTAGAGATTAGATTATTTTTAGTTGTTTTTGTTTGTCGTTTTAGGCTTTTAGTCTCTATTTTTCATATTGCAATTTAGTTTTTCTGTTTATTATCTATTTAGTCCCTCTTTTTATTGTTTTTAGACTAATTGTTGATAAATTGAGTTTTTCCTTATGAATACTGCCATGACACAGTCAAATAAGCGTGTCGGTTTAGTCAAAGTGTCAAAAATTATTGACCGCATATCGGACACATGTTGGAAGCGTGTTGAAGTATGTCAGTGTCCAACACCGATTCTCCAACCAGGAGAGCGTGTCCATGCTTTATAGCTTGAAACTCATGATTAGTGATGGTGTTTCGTAATTATCCCATATATTTTCAACTTAGTGGTCAGTTTTTGAATTTTATTCTCAGGTACACTTTAGAGGATATCCAAGTAATTTATTGATTCCTTGTGAAGGTGAAGACTCGGTAAAGTGGAGCTTTATAAATTCATTGAAGGAGGTTAGTTCGTGTTTGCATCTTTCTCTAATTGAACATAGTGCATTGTATTGAATTTTATTGAACACAATAGTTTTTATCTAACCGTGCAAGTTACAGTGGTAAATATGCATAAATGAATTTTCATTTATATGTATTTTGGGTCTATTTTGTGTCCTGGCTGTTCTACTAGTATCATGTGTGTGTGCTTCTGCGGGATAAATGTTTGAATGCTTTTTCAGCTAAGTGTATGAAGGCTTAAAAGAGCAGTATGAACTCTCAAAAACAGTTGCCTGCATGGAATCCTTAAAGCATTAAAGTCGGAAGGAACACAGATAAATCTGAAACTGACAGAGATATAAGAATAATTGTTTTTGCAAGAATCTTATTAGATGCTTAGCTGATTTCCTTGCATATTTTATTTCGTTGACTTATTAATTGGTGTCATTTTCAGTAGAAGTGTGTAGAGTAATATATGTTCTTAAATTGATTCCTTAACAGAATTCAATTATGCCTACAGGCAGATTATATAATTAATGGAAATTGCAAGAATGTTATGAACATGTCTCAATCTGATCAGGTGGAGCTCTGGCACTCTGTACTGAATGGTATGTTAGCCTCATTGATTAAGATTTGATAAAAATTATTTACATTCTTTTGGGCGTAAAAGTTGCTTTCTTCACTTACCTTTGAAATTTCTAGTTAGAGGAAGTCCTTTGAAAGCTTTCAAATAACCACATAAGGTAAACCCGGTAACATTATAAAGTGCATGTCACACTATGACATCCAACCGCAGAGAGAGACGGAGAGAAAGAGAGAGAGAGCTTGCATATCTGTCTTGGCTAGAATCCTTCTTCTCTTTCTCCTACAAGCCAATCTTGCAGTCTAGCACTTCTTTACTATGATATATCTTGTTTTTTTTTTTTTTCCAATCACAAAGCAGAGTCGAACCAGCTATTGAAAGATTGTAAATCTATTACCATGACTTATAGGATGGTCAAGCAAAGATGAAAAGCTACATGTTTGCTTCTCCTATTTGTCAGAGAGGGTTTTGACTCTTTTCTGTTACGAAGTTGTGGTCTTGTTAATTGCCAATTCTTATCATCTGTTATCAGCATTGAATTTCGAGCAGGTATCTTACGTAGTCAAGTTCTTCATGTTCCCACTTGAAAGCTGTTTTTTGTGGCAGGTAATTTGGAAGCCTATGTACGTGCATCGTCAAAGCTTAAACTTGGAACAATTGGAGATGAATATTCACTGAATATGGATTTGTGCTCAACAAAATCTCGAAAAACTGCTAGTGAGGCCGATATGGCTGGGCAAATGAAGACAGGTTAGCTAAATCTGTACTTAAATAGTTTTAACATAGTCATGCTATTTAAGTTGAGTCAAGGATTGATGAATCAACCCTTAAATTGGCATGTTTATTTTGCTTCAAGTTGAAAAACTGAGAGAGTAAGAATGTTGTCGTGAATGCCAGAAAATTGCAGTCAAGATGAAGTATGTCAGAAAATTGCAGTCAAGATGAAGTGCTTTGGTTACACACCATGATAAAATGATGCAAAACATATAATGCTGATATAGGTACTCTGTGGTGCATATTTTAAGTCACAAAACTTGCCTCTAAGAGATGTATTTGAAGCTGAAGCAATATATATTTCTAAAATGTTTTGTTTATGTTAAACCCAGTTAAAAGATGCTAAGTGATGGAATTTTTGTTTTTTAGATGAAACTTATATTGCCAGCCAAGTTGCTATGATCGGTTCTGATAACAGAAAAAACTTTTTAATGGATGTGTGCTTGAAGATTACACGATAAACATGCATAACATGATATTTAACACCTGCAAATATGAACTGAAGGTACAGATTGTGCTCCTAGCGTTGTGTATGCCTGATTTTAAACTTCATTTTCACTTCAATCTTTCCTTCAGGTTATAGCTACCCAATGTTGTTATTATTGTTATTACTAGAATTTAGATTTTTCTCTTAGAATTTTAAAATTTTCATGGTATGGATACAATGGAAACATTTGATTTTTTTTTTTTTTTTTTTGAATTTTGTATATGTGAAGATAAGTTTGTTTTTATCAAATGTTTTTTGTTTTATATTTTTAGGTAAAGTTCCAGTTCGATTATACATTTGGAGTTTTAGTGAGGATTTTGAAGATTTGGAAGATATGCCCAAAATTGATAGTTGGGACAAAGTTTCTTATATAAATCGACCTATTGAGATTCACAGAGAAGAAGGTAAGCTATATGTTAGGAATTCTTAAATGTCATGTTCTTCATTGATTATTTCAAAGCATTCATCACTGTACTATGAAAGGCATAACTGTATTTTATTATGGTTACAGTAATTGCACTTTGCATCAACTGTCCATGTGATGCTGTGTGGTGAATCCATCTGATTATAATTATTTTTAATGATGGAAAAAAAAAAACTACTAATCTCATGATGATGGGAAAAAAACTATTAATCTCATGATAAGATCTGAAAAACTTCTAATCTGTGTTTGTGTGGTTGCACCATCTCTCCTGGTGATTGTCACAATGATCATGATTCTTGTTTGTTATATCCAGTGAAGAGTGGCTATACTTCTGCTTAGATTATATGTTTGCTTCTTTTCTTGTACCCGCAGGTAAATGCTTCACCTTACACGATGCACTGAAAACGCTTATGCCAAATTTTTTTATGGATAAATCCATGATTGATGACATGTTATTGGGAGCTGAAGGCGAAGGTGAACAAAATGTCTTGTCAGAAGAGGCAAGCAGCAATAGAACGGCAGCAGAGGGGCAAGAATCTGGTACTGCTGAAATTAAACTTGTCCGAATTCAAGGAATTGAACCAAAACTGGAGATACCCTTCTCATGGGTTGTGAACAACTTGAAGAATCCTGAGTACTTTCTTCATATTTGCGTTTATCTTAAATCTCCAAATGTAAATTCTTTTGACAGTTAGCGTTATTTTTTATTCTTTATGATTCTTTGGCTTCAGAATTAGAGAAGGCCGGAGTCTTATTTGCAATTTCAAAGAATGCGTATTGTTGTACAGGTAACATAATAGTTATATAAATGGTATACTTTGTTCAAGGGTGATATGTTATTGCCAAAGTCATAACTTTTAAAATATTTGATATGTCAATGATAAATTTTTATTTTACTTTCTCAATCTCCTAAATTCATGTAAGTGATAAATAAAGAAAGACAGCTTAAACACACAGAGATGAAAATGATACGTAATAAATCATTTTATATATATTGACTATTTCTAAATGTGGTGTACGATATATATATCTAATAATACTCGTATATAGTATTAAATGCAAATGAAAAAATACATTTAAAAAATCACTAAAAAAACTTAATTACATTTGTAAGTATTTATTTAATTGAGTTTACTTATTATTGGAACTTCAACTTATCAAAGTAGTATTTAATTAAGATTAAATTAATTTGAAATGAAATTGAATTCAATTATGAATTTTGATGGAATGGCAGCAAATTATCAGAGCATTCTTTTATTTTTGAGTATATATATATATATACAAAATGGAATGCCAGAAAAGAAAACAAAAAAATTGGAGGAAACTAAATTTATTTATAATTATTAACCATTAATTTTGGAATACTAGTTGGCATAGAAGTTAAGAATTTAAATAATCATTTTAAACTTTAAATTAATTTTTTTTATAACATAAAATAAAATATAAATTGAGAAATTAAAGTGTTACAAATACAATTCCACCTTTAATATATTTATATTTATTACCTTTTTTTTTTTTTATAAAAATTAGTCTTACATTTATATAATAAAAAGATACATCTTGATAAAACTAATTAAAAAAATTATAATTAAAATAAATATGAAATAAATTTTACCCCTAAATTTTATTGACTAAGTTATCAGAGCAATAACATTAAGTCCAATAGCTGTAATTGACATATCGGCCGAAAATACGTTTCATTCGATATTGATATCAAGTCGTTTTATAAATACGATTTGTCATCCTCAAACATGAGAGATAAATAAACTCTCATATATAAAGACAAACAAACCTCTATAAAAAAGGATAATCCAAGCTTCACAAATAAAAAAATCACAAATAAAATTAATATAAAAATAAATAAATAAATTTAGATCTAATATCAAATCTTATTTAAAACAGCAACGAAATAATTCAAGACAAAGCAAATATTATAATATTTTTAAACAATGTAAAAAAAAAATAATAAAAGTGGAGAAAAGAAACAATGAAATAGACAAAGATAAAGATGATAAAAAAAATGGAGACAAAAAGAGAGAAGGAGACGACATTAACTCTAGTATTACATTTTTGCTTAATCAATATATTCATTATCTTATATACTTATTTTTTAAAACTAAAAAGTCCAAATTTCAATCACTTCATAGAAGGTAAAAGTAAAAAACTTAAAAGCCTCTTTGGAAGTTTAAAAGGATAAGAAATGAAAAGATAATATTTAATCAAAATGATAGGAAAAGAAAATATAAAATTTTCGCGTTTGGAAATTTTGACAGAATAAAAAATGATTTTAAATATTTTATATTTGGTTGATAAAAAAAGAAAGAAAATGATAATTTTAAAATATAATTTATGATTATTCATTTAAAATTATGTATTGCTGTTAATTTTTATGAGGATAAATTATTTAGCTAAAAGTTATTATTTATTAAAAAGGAATATCTCTTATTCTTTCAATTTTAATGTGATAACTAATCTTTTTTTTTTTTTCTGAGCTATTAAACTCCCAAATAAATGATAGTTGTTATGCTACTCATTTTTTCTTTCCTTTGCCTTCTTAATTCAACTTTCAAAAAGGCCAAAAATATTTGAAATTATTCGCTTAATAATGAAAGATTTTCTCTAAATTTTAACTATACTTTATAAGTATATAGATTATTATTATATATACACTTTAATTAAAGTATAACAAGTTTTATAAATTTAAAATTGAATATCAATTTTCATATGCATACCAAACGTTACAAAATAATAATAATAATTTAACCAATTTTATTAATGTTCTTTACATCATCTTCAAGTTTCAATAAACAATAAACATCTCGCTAATGTTTTTAGCAAGATATAAACATATACACTTGTAATTTGTTTAGTTTTGAAGTTGAAAATTATATTTTCATTTATTATTATATAGAAAAGCTATATTTATTAATGATTTTGTTGACATATTCAAAATATATACTTATTTTAACAGTAATGCCATGATAATCATATACAGACAGAATTGAATGTGCTTACAAATTTACACTAATGGTAAATGTATATCTTATTTAGGCCGGCGTTTGCTAATATATTATCACTCACATCTATCCATTACATTACATTGTGGCGTGGCAACATATGCCATGCACTAGGCAATGATAATCACAATACTTAGAGCATCTCATGGTGGGGATAAAACAAGAAGACTTCAATGGAAAACAAACTTTGATACTATCACCTCCTCTATAAATTGCTATAGCTTCATTATTTTACTACCACCCAAAACAAAAAAGAAGAAGAAGAATTGATTAATATACTGAAAATTAAAAAATGTCAAAGGGAGATGAGGTGATTCTACTTGATTTTTGGGCTAGTCCTTTTTGTATGAAAGTAAAAATAGCATTAGAAGAAAAAAGGCTAAGTTATGAAACAAGAGAAGAAGATTTGTTTGGGGGAAAGAGTGAATTGCTGCTGAAATCAAACCCAATTCACAAGCAAGTGCCTGTGTTTTTGCACAATGAAAAGCCTTTGTGTGAGTCAACTATCATTGTTGGCTATATTGATGAGACATGGCCTTCACCACCATTGCTTCCTCCTTCTCCTTATGAACGTTCTCAGGCCCGCTTTTGGGCTGATTACATTGACAAAAAGGTTAGTTTTCTTTTCTTCTACTATCATTTTTATATTGTCACAACCATTAGAAAGAATAAGTCTCACAAGTAATATATCGAGTAGTGGGTGTGACTTTGAGAAGTTACTCAAGCTAGACTCGTAAAATATGTTACCTATTATATTTTAATCGCATGAAGTCAAATTTAATTATTATAATACTTACATGATAAATTAAATAAATAATATTTAAATTTAATTCAATTTTAATCGAGTTGAATTTAAAATCGAATAATACATTGTATTCTCAATTAATTAAAAGCAATGCTAATATAATTTTTCCGGCCAAAAGCCTAATTACCGAAGCACTCCAAAACTTAAAAGTCAAATTTACAATCTCACCAATATATTGTTTTAATTATTAATTATGTTTCAACTGTGGGATGTTTCAATTGTGACCAGCCTAGGTATGGAATGTGCAAGAGCTTTAATGTCATTGTTCATTGATACATTGTTTCAAAAAATTTCATTTACATAACTATAGGGTTATAGGGCTAATAGTCTAATAATTGAGTATCTGTCTCATAATATAAGAGTTACGAGGTTCAAATCATAAATTTTAGAACGTCGGATGTAGCCAAAGAAAATTCTTATATAAGGAAAATGATCTCATAGCATTTGTTGAGTGGACAGGTATTTGATACAATTCGAAGTATTGCACTGGGCAAAGGGGAGGCTGTAGAGACAGCTAAGAAGGAGTTGATAGAGATATTGAAGGTGTTGGAAGGAAGTCTTGGAAAGAAAGATTTCTTTGCTGGGGACAGGTTTGGATTTGTTGATATATTAGTAATCCCTTTAACCAGTTGGTTTTTGGCTGTTGAGAAGATAGGGAACTTCAAGATTGAAGATGATTGTGCCAACATTTCAGCTTGGATAAAGAGATGTCTTCAAAAAGAGAGTGTTGCCAAAGTTCTTCCTGACCCGGAAAAGGTCTATGAATTTGTGCTCATGATGAGGAAGATGCTTGGGATTGATAATTAGTGAAATTAATTCACTAATTAATCAATTAAATTATGGCCTAATTTCATCACATTCACTTGCTCAAGATCAAGAACCACATCTTTTTTTTTTTCCTGTAAGGTTCTGTCTCTCAAAGGTGGAGGAACAATAAAAGAAAATTATCATTTTCTTTTACTCTGCTTTGCTTCTTATTGTTGTTGTATTGTCAATAAGAAAGGAATCTATTCCATGGTTTCCTACCATAACATCGAAAACTTTGTAACTTGATTATGTTTGGTATTGTTATTATAAAAGTGATATTGTATGCATCCAGACATAAATTAGTCTAATGGTAACCGGAAGTACATATAATATAACAACTATAAATTAATAAATTTTATTATATAATAATTTTTCATAGTTTCAATTTAAACAAATAAAATTATATTAATAATTTCAATAAATTAATAAAATAATATTTTTTCTTAAAATATTTACATAATTATATGATTTAATTTATATTATAAATTAATAATTTATCAACATTATACATATAATAAATTATGATACAAGTATGACTTTAAAAACTATTTTAAATCTAAGTAATTATATTTATATTTTTTTCATTATTTTCATTTAATTTATATTCAATTCATTTCATATTTTTTTATTTAATTTATTTAGTTCATATTTAATTTATCACATATTTTTTATTCTATTTTAATTAATTTATATTCAATTGATCGCATATTTTTTTATTTAATTTATATTAAATTAATTATAAGATTGTATTTTGAAATTTTATTTGATTAAACATATATTTGTTAAAATATAAATACTCTTTTTAAATTAATAAATTATAATTTATCCACTAATTAATATATCTTTTAATTAATAAATTTTATAAATTTTAACGATATTAATTTATAAAAATTATATTATATATTACATGAAAATAAATTCAAGATAAAATCCCTTTTCAAATATTTAAAAAATTATTTAGATAAAATATTAAAAAATTCGTCAAGTTTATTATACTATTTCAAAATGAGTGGTGTAATTATCATAGTGAGCATTATTATGTCAAAGTTAGAATTGTGAGCAACATTTTTAGTAAAAAAAGTATCCTTATATTTAATTGCACCAAAATTTTCCTAAATATATTTAAAATACTATTAGTAACTAGTAATTGGATTATTTTCTTATATATGTGTGTGTATGAATGCTTAGTTCTTCACCATAAAAATAGTGTTCGACACTTGAGCAGACTTCTGCGAACCCATAGGCAGTTCTCGGGATCGTCGAAATTAAAGCGGACAAAGAATAGGCGAAAAACAATAAAGCAGTATTCGCAGGTGCAGCCTGCGAATCCACAAGTGCAACCTCCGAGTTTCCCCACTCTACTTGCTTTCTAACTCTAATCCCACATCGCAACTTTCACTTGTGCTTTCCCACGCATTTTCTTATAAATAAAAGCTTCCCACCTCATTCGAACTTAGCCCTATCTGCTTGGTTGATGATTGTCCCTTACATTCTTCTAGTCTTCTTTTTATTTTCTTATATACAATATTTTTAGAACCAATCCTTCATTTATTTTAATCCATTAAATTAGGTTTTAGTATTTTGGATATATTTTTATCTCCTATAGGGACTAAGTCATTTCTATTGGATTTGATTTAATTTGAAGACTTAAACTCATTTGTATACTTTTGCATTTTCGAAAGCATAATTTCGATCAGGCAAAATAAATCTTCTAATTACAAAATAGAAAGAATGTTTCTAATTACAAAATGGAAAGAATGTTAGGTTTTGATTACCATTAAAAGGGATATGCAAACATATTTAATATTAAATTCTTAAATAACAAATACAAATTTAAAATAAATAATTTATCTTTCTTGTCTCTTTATCATTTTGGAAATGTGTGATTTTTCTAATACACGTTAGTGTTAGGGGAGATATCTTTTATTTCATTAATTTTAAATGTAATTTGAATTACTACCTCCGTGCGAAAAATATAAATTCACTTTCTTTCATCCATCTAAAATTATAGTCCACTTACTTTTTTAAAGGGTAGCTGATATATTAATTTATTAATATATCTCTATTTAATATTTCTCCATATCATATTTTATTAACAAATAATTAATTGAATATTGGACTAAATAATACATACATGCTAAAATTAAATAAAATTTTATTGGTAATGAAATTTTATTGGAGATTTAAAAGCTAAAATTTTATAGGTGGTGAGATTTATTATTAAATGAAATTTTATTGATTTGTATAATTAACATTAAAAAATTAAAGAATAATCATTTCCAAGATAATTATTTATTAGTACAAATAAAGGGTATTTGTGAAAAATATAAAGTAAAAATTATTATTTTAATTAAATTAATTATTTTTCTTAATTTGTGCGAAATAAAAATAGATTTATCTTTTTCGGATGGAGATATTACTATTTATTTGCTTTTGCTTTTTATTATTGACATGTTCTATGATTCTAATTCCTCCTTATAAATGCTATTTCAATTCTTTATTGTTATTGATTTTTTTCTTATTCATGAAATCATTATTTTTTATAAAGTTATTCTTATATTAATAAGCTAAATCATTTTTAAAATAAATAAAAAATTATCTCCAAATTCTTTTTTATTTCGAAAGACTAGTACATTTTTTATTGGATAATTAATTGGAACTAAATTGTAGATTTTTCTCTTATATTTTTTCAATATAAAAATAAATTAAGATTGACTTTTCAAACGTATTTTTGAATTAAAAAGTATTTTTTAAAAAATATCCTAGAAATTTAGTCTGAATAAGCATTTTGATTTCTAACAAATTCAATCAATGCTTGAGCGAAGCTTTATATATATACATATATTATCAATTGAAAGTTTTTTTTTTTTCTGATGAAAACGTTTTGGAATCAAATCATATTTGATACAGTTGAGATCTATTCATGTATCAAATAATGCAATTGCCTCAAATTGAAATTTTTTTGAAGAAACAATTGTGATTTGAATTAAATATTTTGTGAAAATAATTTTCCTAAGAATATTTATAAAATTCTCTGGAATATCAAGAACTTTTTTCAAATATTGTATGTTTTGGGACTCTAATTCTTCGATCTGATCATCAGAGTAAGAGTTTGAATAAAAAAAAAACTTGAATTTGAAACTTTTTGTTTTGATATTAGACTTTGAAGCAAATCAGAATTCCTATGTTGTTTGGCCTGGAGTTCCCTAAGCTCTGATTTGACTTCCTTAATCTCTTTTTGAAGGTTCTGAATGGTTATTCCAAGGGTTTTGAATTTCTTTCCTCTATCTAATATAGTTGTAAGATCATGGGTGTTTTTACTGGTAGAGGAAAGTAGAGAGGGTTTTTCTACTGGCTTCTCATCTAATACCATAGTTTTAATAAGTTTTTCTAAGCACTCTTTTTGAAGTTTCTAATCATTAATATATTTTACTGCTTCAAGAATTGCTTATTGACTTTTTGTAAGCATATTAATTAGTTTGGATTTCTTATTAGGTTCAGAATCTGAATTGGATTCTGTATTTGAACTAAAAGATGAAGAAGAAGAAGTTGCTAATTCATCTATTTGAAGAGGCTTCCTATCTTTTGAAGAACTAGAATACTCAGACTTAGACTCAGACTCGGATGAACCTACAATAATGGCAGAGATTCTATCAATGACATCTTGCTTTAGTCCTAATTCATGCAGTTTGAAGTTGAAGCTATAAAATTTGAAAGTATGACCTTTCTTGCCACATTTGTAGCAAGTAATTTCTTTAAAATCAGCTCTAGGCTTAGACTTTGATTTTGAAGAAGACTTTTTAGAAGGATTTGAATTCTTTTTGGAGGAAGATGCTTTTTTTTAGTAAGTCTCATTCTTAGACTGATAAGAGTTCTTATGTTTGTAAAAGGATTTGGATTTTCTATAAGGGTCCTTCTTTTTATTGCACTGACCACTACAGGTATTTGAAGACCTAAAGGAAGTGTTGGATCAAATTGTTTGTAGAAACTACCAAGTTTCTTCCTAGTTTATTTCATCTCCCACTTAAGGTATTTTTGGAGTTTTAAGTCCTGGTAAACCTTAAGACCTTCCTTCTGGGTTAAACTAAATAGTTCACCATAGGTAAATTGGTTATAAAGGATTTGTCCATCAAAGGCTTGATTAAGATTATTCCTAACTTTTTCACTTATAATTCTAGGAAATCCTGCAATGAACTTTTCTTTCCATAAATGTTGGTTTGAATCTTCCCTAAACATTACTCTAGTAAGAAAAGTGTTTTTGTAATTTTAGAAATCACTAAGCTTCTTACATTTAAGATTACTAAAGAGCTCAGCGTTTTTGTCTTTGAGGTATGAAGGGTCACCTATAAAATGAAGAGATATGACCAATATTAAATTTACTACTACATCCTTAACTGGGATTCCTCTCTCATCTAAGATAGGTGTTTTGTCCTCAAAAGTTTGAACAAAATTTAGAATCTCATATTTTTGGTGAGAAGTAAGATGATAATCCTACAATCCCTTAAGTTGTCCTGTAAAACCTGCTATGAGGAGTTCAACTATAGGTTTGTCAGAGGTTTGTAACTAGGTTCTATAGGCATTGACTACCGTGGTCATTTGCTGGAGTGAATTGAGGATATTGTATTCAAATATACAATCAAGGTTCCACTCATAAACAGATGACGCATTGAACCTAGAATGTACTGAGGCATTGAACCTAGAATGTACTGAGGCATTAGGTCTATTTTTTATCCCTAAATCTGGAGTTGTAATTCTAGGGACAAAACTTTGACTTTCCAGGTCAATCTATTTATTTAAGGAATTTCTTCCTACTTGAAGGCTTAAACTTCTTCATCATAAGTGGCTTGGGTTTGATCTATAGTACTAATGTTTCTATATTTTGATTGAGGAGTCTCAGGTGCTATTTGCCTAAAAGATTCAGAGTCAAGATTTAGACCTATCTTATTCAATTGATCTTTAATGGCTTGAACAAACTCAAGTTTGTTGTTTTGGAGTTGTTTTTTGACTAGGCTTAGAAACCTGATATGGTTTAAAGACAGAGTTCTTAAGCTTTCTATCTACAGGTTTTTCTAACACTGTAGGCTTGGTGGCAATTGCAAGGTTTGAACTTTGGGGAATAGTAATTGTTGACTTTTGGATATGATTTTCTATCCTAGTAAATTGTTTCCCTATAGGTTGGAGATTGACATTTGAAAAATTACTCTGTTGGACAATATTCTAAATATTTCTATAATCATCATCTTGAACCTTTTTGTAAGGTGAAGTTGTAACCTCATTATTTACTCCTACATGAATGGTAATTTCCCTAGGTGGTGAATGTTCAGACTGTATGGTTTGATCACCTACCTTCTATTTTAGAGTTTTATTCCTAGAGGTAACAAGATTCACAGAATTTTTTGAATGATCATAATTTTTTAAATGTTTTGATTTGAAAAATGGATATGCAATTTTATTTTGTTTTGCATAGATTTCAAACCATTCAAAAAAATTCATTTGAAATTTTAAAGTATTACAAAACTCATAATACTTTTCTTGGATTTCATTTGTGACTTCCAAAAAGTTTTGAAAAAATTAAATTTTCTTGCCTTCATTCTTTTTTGAATAAAAATCTTCATAAGAAGTTTTTTGTCAAGTTGAAAATCTTTTTCTATCACATTGATCTCATACTCAATGTTTTGAGTGATAGCTGAAGGAATTGGAGAAGACGGATGAACTGGTAAAGATTATTTTTCTTGATTTGGAGATTGACTTTCAATATATATAGCTCTAGGTATATTAGTCTGATAGTCAATATTTTGAATGGTGGTGTCAGGTATATCTTAGGCATATCTAGGTATATTTGAAGTAGAATACCTAGGTTATATTTGGATTATTTGTTCAGGTACTGTTAATGTATATGGGGCATAAATGACAGAGGGAGTTTGAATACCCTCTCGATATCTATAATTAAAGAGGTAGAGGCATTGTCAGAAAATCTTGAGGATGTTAATTTTCTATCAAAGATAAGTTTGACTCTATCATCTGAGAACTGGGTAATATTTCTCAGGTTTGAGTTTGATTCAGATTGTTTTGGAATTTTCTGGTTGAGTTGCTCCCTCTAAAATTCATTCATCTGGTAAGGTGACATCTTTCCACTAAATGGTTATAAGAATAACTGTATTGACTTTTGAAAGGTCTGTTTGAAGCAAAAGAGTTTCTCCTTTTGGTGAGTGTTGAATGTGTTTGGAAACAAAATCAGAGATCATTGTTTTATAGTAAATTTTGAAAATTAATGAAATCGAAATAGATCCATCAAGCATTTTATAATTATGAGTTTTTATTTGAAGAACAATACTCTTTAAAATGTTCTTATCATTTAAATAGACTGTGATATTTGGATAACAATTAAAGCTAATTTGACCTTTGTTGAGACTGGACTCTATAGTTCCTAACAAAGAATCATGGAAATTTGTAAACCTAGCATCTCTAAGGACTGCTAAGATGGAGGTATCTAGTCCTTCTTTGGTTAAGGGTTTAATACCTACTTGAACTAATCCTATATGAATATACTTATAGGACTTTTCCTTGTGTTTTTTAAGCGATTTTGAAGAAAGAAGATGGATTTCTTTAAAAAGTTTTGAAATTTGAATATCTCTTTCTTCAGTTTTGATTGTAAAATCAGTTTTGAAAATAGAAAATTTTGAAGATTCATAAATTCGTTTCTTTTGAATTATGGAGATTTTTCAATCATCTATTTGTTTTGAAAAATCTTTAATAGTGATTTCTTGACTATAGATTAGCCTTTTGAATTCTAATGAGTTAGAGGTAGAAGAGTTTGAAAGGGAAGTGGTTCGATAAAAAAATGAATTTAAATTCATTTTTGAAAATAAACAAAATAAAATAAAATTTTCTTTAAGTAAAATAGGAAGCGACCACCAAATTTACTGTCCTAACATGTTTGTCATTAGCTCAATACAGGACTTATGACTGTACCCAAATTTCAATTATTTACTTAAATACTAATCTTATTTGTCTACTATTATTTTAAATGAATGCAGACACTATTCACTTTCTCACACAACTCTCCAAGGCTCTAATACCATAACACCAACAGGATCTAAGGGGTAAACAGAGTGAATGCAAATAGAACTGAAGATGAAAAGAATTATGTAAACATAACTCTCAGTAAAGGGCACAGATGAATGCAAATAGAAATTTCATTGAATTTCTGGTGTGCAAGATCCTCTTAGAGGCAAGCACAAAGAATACATTTTATTACTTAATATGAATGCTTTTGAAAATTAAAGATTTGAAATGAAAATTATATACCTTGTATTAATCTTAAAATTAATTTACAATAAGTAAATTAAAGCGATGCAAATACAATTGCTTTGAAAGGGATACAAAGTTTTGAGGTTTTGAAAGGTAAGATAATCCTAGCAACTAAGATTTTTTGCTTAGAGGCTCAAGGAATATGCTCTTTAGAGTTCAAGATAAAACTATGGTTTCTTTAAAGCATCTATGATCCTTTTATAATGGAGAAAATAATCCTATTTTGAATAGCCAATAGACAAAATTGATTGACATATAGATAGAGTGACAGTGTTAGCACTCAAAATCTTCAACCTTTTTAGAAATCACATGTTGTTACTGTTGTTTTGAATATGTTTTTATTGTAGAAGTCACTTTTTCACTGTAGAACTTTTAAAAAGTTGATGCCTTCATTACTCATCTTTTTATTATGTTGGCCATCGTAGTGTCAATAGAAAAAATAAATATTATAGTGTCTGAAATTTATAATAGCAAATTACACAAGTGAAACTGACTATAACTCTTACATGAGTAAAATTACTAAAGTAAACAAGAACTTTGAAACAAGCTATGCTTTGGACCTGAAGATAAAGATGGAAAACTTATGATATTTCTATTTTTATTTTTATTTTTTCTTTTAATTTCTTCTTACACTTTTTTTTTTAATATCTATCAGTGAAGGTGGTAGAATATTTGTATATACATATAACAAATAATATTTTTGAATTTTAAAATATACCTTTGAAATGGTGATAAAATACCAAAACATACACTTTTATTATCATCTCCCAAGTCTATAATAGGCTTGGAGGAGGAACTGAAACTTAAAGATGTTGGTTTTGAAGAGTCAGGTTTAGAAGAAGTCGATTTGCTATCCATTAATTGTTGGATAATTTCAAAGAAATCTTCCTCCGTTTTGGTTGCTGCTAGTTTTCGAATGGCAAAAGACTTCTATGCCAAAAAAAATTGCTGCTTCTAGAGGGCATTGAAGATGAGCATGCTTAACTAGCCAATTTTGAATATAATTTTTGAAATTATTTTGTTTAATGCATCCCATCATTTTAGTTTAAATCTTTTGATGAGATTCATTCGTCCATCTTCAATATGTTGATAGGCAAACTAATAAATACATACCCATGGAAGATGGAATTTTGTACAAAACATGAGAAAATTGTCAAATTTTTCTTTTGTGTCCTTGGGTTTGAAATGGGTTTTGAATAGTTTATAACAAAGATAAACTTTAGGAATTAAAGTATCATGTATATTCCCAAAATGATTCCACCATTGTATGAAATAGTATGGTATACGAGGTTGGGTTTGAAAAAGTTTGTCGAAGTAAAATAGCCATGAATGACTATTTCCTTCATTTTCGATGAAAAATACATTGAATCAGGCATGTTGGTAATCCTAATAGTTGAACAAATGGCAATGGTTTATTATAGTACGTAGGTCAGCTGGAAAGGTAATGTGGCAGTATAAATCACCTCCCCAATTTTTCAGGTGGATGACCTTTTGAATTTTGCAAGTTGAGTAGGTTGAGTTTGAATGGTTTGAGTCTTTTTTGAAATATTTGAATTTGGCAGAACCTGTAACCTCAAGAATGGCTTATGATTGAGGTTTTGTCCCATCCCAAGATTTGGAGTACCATCCTTTTGGAAAAATGTGTTGAGCTGCTTTGGAGGGATTTTGGTAAAAATACCCATCCTTCATAGTCAAAATATTTTGATAACGAAATTTTTCTAAATATTCATTTGTTTTCTTAAATTGTTTCTTCTGAAAAATAACAATTTCAGAAACATTTGGATTTGAAATATTTTGATTTGAAATAGTATTTTGAGATGAGGTTTTGGAGAAAAAATCCATCTCTGTTTTTGAAACAAGTACAAGAAGTTTATCTTTTCCTTTGTCCTCTTTGGAAGAAGAGGATATTGAAGTTAAGGCCTGGGCTGTGAGGACTAGGCTTATGAGAAGTTTTGAAGTGCCAGAATTAATTTTGCGCTTTGAGTGAGTTGTTCAACCCATTTTTGAATATATGTTTATTTTGAAGACTGGGACTCATTTGAATTTTCTTCAAGGACCATGTCCATCCATGATTTGATGGGTTGGATCTTAGAAGGTTTTTGAATAGGTTGGTTTGAAGATTTTTGGCTTGTGGCCTTGCTAGTGTTTGAATCTTTGACCGGAGCTTTGCCCTTATTTTTGGATTTTCTGATATCATGGCTTGTTTTGAAAAAACTCTCTGATTAGAAAATCTGGGATTGAATTTGTATCTCCCTTAATAAATTCAATGTCAAAATCAAATGCAGAGAGAATGGTTTGCTAATGGGAAAAAATTTATTTTGATGCAATATTTTGAACACCTTTTTATAAAATTTCTTTTGCAGATTTGCAATCAATTCCCAAAATAAATTTTTGATTTAATAAATCATTTTGAAATTTTGAAATGCATAGAACAATTGAAAGAATTTCCTTTTTAATGGTAGAATAATTCTTTTGATAATAATTTCAATGTACAGATGTGAACTGAACAATGCATTTCTGCCCATTTTGAACTTGTTTTAGAATATCACCATAACCTATATTTGAAGCATTAGTTTTCACAATCTTTAGAGCTAATGGGTCAGCTATGTATAGACAAGGAATTTCTAAAACTTATTTTTTGATAATTTGGACAATCCTAATATGCTGGTCAGACTATGGTATAAGATTCTTCTTCAACCTATCATGCAGGGGTTTTGCTAGACGGTTGATATTTGGACATAAATCTAAAATATAATTCAGACTTTTTAAGAACCTTCGCAATTGGTTTTCATCTAAGATCTTATCAGGGAACTTGGATGTAAAAGCAAGTGATCTTTCTATTGGTGTAATGGTTCCTTGGGTAATGTAATGACCTAGAAACCTAACACAAGTTTGAAAAAAAGAAATTTTAGACTTTGAAACTACTAAACTATTTTTCTTTGTCACTTGAACAAAAATTTATAAACATTTGAAATGTTGTTCAATTGAATTTGAAAAAATAAGAACATCATCTATATAGACATTGCAAAATTTTGAATAAGGATTGAAAATGTCATTCATAATTTTTTAGAATTCTGATGGAGCATTTTTCAAATCAAATGGCATAACATTCCATTCATATTGTTCAAAATAGACTGTGAATGCAGTTTTATATCGATCATTGGGATGAATTTGAATTTGCTAAAACTCAGATTTCATATCAAACTTGGAAAATATGAAAGCTAAATACAATTTTGAAAGTAAATCTTTATTATTTGGAATTAGATATCTAATCCATTTTTAGGCTTTGTTCAAAGACTTATAATTGGTGATTCACGTTCTATCTCACTATTTTTATTAACAATAGAAGGTTGTACAAGATTAGGATCATCTGAATTTGAAAATTAAATCCTTATAAACTAAATCTTGAGTTTATAACCTATAGTGAGCTTCTAATTTAGAATTTCATTTGAATTAATCTAGCATTTATTGGAAACTCTCTCTCATCAAAGTCTTTTTTATAGGACAAATCAATTGTGTTACTCTAAAAAGTATTTGGAATATCAAAACAAATTTCCCACTCAATTTGAATTTAAAAATTTGAAATTTACATTTGAACAAATTCATTTTGAAGTTGATTTTGAATTCTCTAAAAATTCATATCCTACTTTAAATATATTAGACGTGCCTATTTTCTTTTTATCAAAATATTAATCTCAAAATTATAAGTAGAATAAGCTTTTATAAGGTTGAAATTTCTTTTCTTTGATTTTTTAATAAAAGGAAAATTTAATTTTGAATTTTTTATTTTAAAAATAATACCGTCATCAGTACTTGAGTCATTAAATTGATAAATGGTGTTTCCAAAATGATCATTTGGTGTAAATTTAAGAATAAAAATATTTTTTATAAGTAATATTTTCGTTCACTACTGATCTTTCAGTTTTTTCGCTAATGGTTAATTTTGAATTATGTGCAATTGAAAGTTTTTCATTTGTTTTATACATATATTGTCTATGTTAAAATGAGAGATTAATGTGAAAAAAAAATATAATTTTAAAAGTTATAAAATAAAAAATTTATAACTTTTAGAAAATTATAAATTATTAAAAGTTGAAGTAAAAAAATAAATTATATTTACATTTGTAGAGTAAAAATAAATTAATTATATTAAAAAATTTCATAATATTTTTTATATATATTCTAATTAATACTTTCAAATAAAATTAAAAATATATTTTATATTCTCACAATATTTTATAAAAATAGTTAAATCAATGAATAGTTTTCAATAATTAACACAAAACCAACTAATTTTGTAGTAACCACGGATAAAACTAGACATTTTAAATAATTTCTAGTGAAATATATATATATATATAAAGAATAAGATAATAATTTAAGAAAAAACATGTGAAACATTTATTTAATACTTTATTTTAATTTATTAATTTATAATTTTTAAACTAATTTTCGAAATTTTTTTATTATTAACTAATAAGATAACATTAGCGAATAACTAAATATGATATTTTATTTTATTTTATTTTATACTTGTAAAATAAGTATTTATATAAAAATTTTATATTCGATTTCGGAGTTAAGTGTACCTAATTGGACATTATTAAAAAAATTCGAGGTTTGATTTCTTTCATATATCAGCATAATATCCTTGTAAACACAAACCTTGACTACCTAGTAAAGCAAGCCACGGCCCAACCATCATCTTCTTGTCATAATCACAGACCTGCAAACTTAAAACGGAGACAAACCAAGCATTTTCTCACGTAGAATATTTAGAGTTACTTTCTATGAAGCTTCAAATAACAAATAAAATATAATGATATAAAAAAAAGGATTGCAAACAGGAGAACAAAAATTTTACTTATTGATTGAATCTATGATGCAACTTACAAGACCAAACACATGAATTCGAACAAGGTAAAAAGAAAAATATGGTAGGATAAAATTGCTACTTTTAACAAATTAGCAATTATTTTAGGAATACAATTAACAACATGCTTTTGATCCCCTCTCCCCCAACCCCATTCCCAATATGGGAGAAAAAAAAACCGTTAGATCTAACGTCAAAATTATGGGACCAATCGCCACATCAGCATTTCCTCCATCTGAGACTGCGAAGAACCACCCATATAGCAGTTATGTCCCATATATATGTCTGTGTATGGGAGGGGTATCGAAAGTTTTAACCACATCCATCCATGGTTTGTCTATGATCAAGATAGAATTTTCAGAAAGGTTACCAATAAATAAAACAGGATCTCGGAAAGCCAGAAATTCAAAATTCTTTTGATGTTTAGCATCCGTTTGACATTCTTTCAACCTGCGTTTCAATCTTCCTTTAACAAGATTATTTTGTAACTTCTTCAACGGAGAAAATTGACCATTGACCACATCAGTGTCCTCTTCTCTATCCACTTGCATCCCAAAATTAATCAAGCACATTACCCTATACCACAAGCAGAATCTAAGCTTCAGATTTTATCATGTGAATATGTTCTTGCAAAATAGAGAGAAAATGATACTGGGAACACATTTCTTATCGTCTACTTTAAACCATAGAAGAAATTAAAGAGAGCAGTACCTGGCACTGTAAACAATAACAGAGCTTGATAAAGGTAAGAATGACAGCCCAATGATCTCCCCAGGAAATTCTTGGTATCTCTTGGGCATAACATATGTATGCCACATAGACCATTCTCCCAACTGTTTTGCCTCCACGTCAAATGCATACACCTGGTTTGAGGAGGTTGTGATTACAAGCACATCGTTATTTTGAGGAGGAAAACCGCCAGCTGTAACAGATGCACCGTCCAACCTTGATATAAACCAATGTTGTCTGTTCCACAAGAATAAAATATTATTAATTACACCTAAGAAGATCAAGCAACAGAATGAAAATATACAGAGCATGATATTCAATAGATTTCCATTATCTTTTTGCTCAAAATTGCCATTAATTTGTTAAATCCGATATTGAATAAGTGTGAGAGGGTCCACTTCCACATCTTGAAACAAATATGACTTGAATGTCCTATTTGACAGTAGCTCATATGTTTTGATTACCATATATGCTTAAAGGAGTATAGTCCATGTCACATTTGCTCCACAACATAGTTTGGGCCCCACGACTCCTATTTAGCATCTATAATGGCAACTTTGAACAACATGCTAATGAATGACGCGGCTGTAATACTAATTCTAGTTCACAACTTGAATCAATAAAATTAAAATAATTTTATATAATTCCAAAATGTGTCAACAATCGAGATTTTTTTAATAATCACACATTTGAATAGTCAATAAGTGTCGAGTCAAACTAAGCATCTAAATATCCCTTCCCATTCTAAAAAACTTCTCAAGTATCAAAAGGTTTCTAATAAATCATGGATAATCAACAAAGTTGGTAGACCTTAAGCTGTTTCACAACACATGGATAACAAGTAGCTCAAACTTATTCAGTCTATCTATAAAACCCATACCTTTGAAAGAGAAATCAGTTATTTGCTTTATTAGTTAAAAAAAATTAGAATTAAATCAGAATTTTGATAAAATCTTAAAACCTTCACTGGAACCTCTGCATGTGACATTGTTCACCCTAATTGGACTAGCCAATATATAAAGCTCTTTATACCAGCATCCATTTCAATAGAAATTCTTTAATGTAGGTATTATTGATCTCAAAATAAACATAGACAAAAGCAAATGATGATAAGCAAATGCCATAACTAAAACAAAGTTACTTTCATGTTAAAAGTAATGTAATGCAACATGCCAATAGAGATTCCAAAAACAGTATAATTAAATACCTTTGGGTCTCCAGATTAAATATATATAAATCTCCAAAGCAATTGATGGCTGCTAGCCACTGCCCATCACCACTGGTAAACATTTTAGTTATAGGAGGCTCAGTGGGTATTAATTCCTCCTCATATTCCTCGTGCCGAGGTGTGAAGGTATGTACTAGTTCCAAGCTGCCAACATCCACAACCTGCACCAGTTTATGGAAATAAGAAAGCATTTCAAACTAAGACTCTAGGATTTGTGAATATTTAGACTCCTTATCATGCCTTTAACCTCACTTTAGATATAACACAAAAATTACCCTCAAGGCTAAAAACTTTTGGTGAAGAGTGATGCATTAACCTCCACGTTTTCAGAAAACATTAAAGGTACATTTGGATAGCCAATCATTTGAAATGACTGAGCATTTAGAACTTGTGTTCAAGTATAAAACCACATAAAATCAGCAAGACACCGAATTTCAAATTCTCACACATTTCCCCAAATTTTATTCACATTAATGTCTACTCTATAAAAAAAAGAGTTTATTAAGCTAGTAGAAATCTTACACCTTAACAAATTTTATTCACATATATGTCTATATAAAAAAAAAAAATGCTTATCAAGCTAGTAGAACTCTTACACTTAACAATTGCACAAAATCTACGCTAAGCAACACAAACAGAGGCCAAGTAAGACATGTCTAGATGAGAACATCTATTCATACAACCAGCTAAGTAGAAGTTCACTAGTGTTCCTTAATCTTGTTGCAACACTCAACTCTAGAGAAAATTATAGAAGTCATGAAAATTATGAAACTGATCCAACATGAAAGACTGCACAATTAAATAAAAATTAAAGATCACATCCAGTGGATATAAAAGCTTACATATACTCTTCTATCATGCCCCGCTATCATCAACCGAGAAGAATCAGAACTAAAAACCATGGCATGTGCATACGGCAATTTCTGAGAGAGTTGCTTTTTGTTAACAGTCCATGCAGTTTTGCCACTAGGCTTCTTCAACTCAAAAAGATTGGGTTTAACATGGTCTGAATAAGCAAATAGCCTCCCTGAATTAGAAATGGCGCTGCATATGATCTTCCGAGATGCTTTAGTTTTAACTCGAGCCAATAAATCTGTATTTGCATGGCCTGTCGAAGGACCAGGACTGGTATCTAGCATGGTTTCACCTTTCATGCGAACACACAGAATATCTAACCAACAAGAACCCTGAACTAGAAGCAAAGAGCTCCGGTCGAATACAGTATTAAGAACCAAATGAATAGGCACTCTCTGTGGGGCAGGGCAGATATCATGTGGAGAAAACTTAGTGAATTCTTTGGCAGAATATGCAAAGAGCTTCGTGTCATCACCAGCAGAAATAAGCATGGGAACCCCCAGATGGGCCCACTTACGATAACTGAAGTCAATGGGCCTCTTCCTACTACGAATTCTTTTTACCTTCTCATCAGGCAATGGATCTGCCATTTATATGAATACAATTTAAACAACTGAGGAATATCTAGATGTAGTGGGTGTTTGGTTTAACTGTTGAGAGCCAGCTGATAGCATTTTGACTTCCAACAGCTAGGTTAACCCATTTGGTAAAAAAAAATAAAACAGCAGTTGATAGTTGTTTTTTCAAAAAGTTTCATTTTAAAGCTTTTTTCCAACAGTTAGTTGCTTATTCAAATTTAAACTATCTTACCCAGACAAAAATTATTAATTAAAACATTTTCTCAAATTAATTTTTATATAATTATAATGATAATAAATAATTATTAAAACATTATAAATAATATTTGTAAAAATTATAATATTAATATTTAGAAGAAATATACTCGTACAATAAAATAATTAATTATAAATTTTCAACTATTAATTTTATAATTCTTATGATTTTGTATCACAGATTAAAAAAATAACTAAGATATATAATAACATATATAAAAATAAATTATATTCTTAATCGACATTTAACATTTCAATAGCAACAGCTAGCAAAATTTTACCTAACAATCATATTTTTCAGCTAACAACTACTAGTAACAGCTATACCAAACAGGCCCACAATGCCAATGACAACAAAAGATAAACAAATATGCATGTGTTAAATGCTTCATGTAAATTTTACTAATGCACCAAGACAGGTAGAATAAGAATTAAGACATATAACTAAATATTGTGCAGACCTTCTCGACTAATTGGTACTGCCACTGTCAAGGCCCTAACATCATGTGTATGAGCTCTTATGTACCCAACACATACCCATTTCTTCATCATTTTAGCAGACATGTAATCACTAGATCCAACTGTCTCACTAGAAAGCTTGTAAAGAATAACCTACAAACAGAAGCAACTCAACTTTAGCAGGATAGTTAAATCCATTGCCAACAATATAAGAATGAAAGGCATAGAATGCTAGAATAGAATTTGTTTGAGACAACATCTGCTCAGCGTAGCATAAAGTATGTTCCATGATAATACAAATGCAGGAAGTTATATACTAGGAATTGAATTTGTAATTTGCATTTCTCAAATCAACAGTGCCGCAGGGAAGAAAATCCTAACATATTTCAACTCCAAATAGGAAAAAACATGTACCTGGCCATCAGATCCGGCAGAGAACACCCTGTTATGACTTGGTGCAGCTGCCAGGGCATTAACATCACCCTTGTGAGAAGAATGCGCCTGCAATAGAGTTCCATGCAGAGAGTCCCAAAACTGAACACTACCAGTACTGTCTGCACTAACAAGGGTCCCACATCTGAAATTGACAGTGACAGCTTATCATTACTGCTGGAAAAACTACATTTCCGAACTGAATATCAAATAATAAGTGGCATAGAATGTATAGAGATGCTTCCATTTCTACCTCAGGGCAAGTAAAGACCATACACAAAGTTCAGGTCCACTACCCAAGCCACCAAGCCCAACAGTAATCCGGTATATCTCATAACCCACTTTAGCATCCCAGCACCTTATAAATCTGCAAGACGAATGACATCATAAGATAGCATACACTTTCAAATGAAAAGGAAGAAAATGAAGCTGCTCTAGACTGCATGAGTTACAAGTTTTTGCTAGTCTGTTGAAACAATTAGCTAACAGAAAGCATCTATCACATGCACAAATAAACAGTCAGTCTCACATAAAACTCACCCATCACTACTCCCAGAATATATCTTACTTGCATCAGAACTCCACGTCACACTTAAAACACGCCCTGCAAATAATAATTATGTGAGTAAAAGGCTCTTCATAAGCAAAACAATAACACAAAAGAGAAGTCAGAGAGGTGAAGAGATCTCACCACTGACCCCAGGCAACGTTTTATTGTATATTAACTCATCTGAGTCGGGAATAGTGTATATCCGCACACAACCATCATCGCAAGCAAATGCAACACGTGTATCCTCAACAACAGATTGTTCATGAAGTTCAACCGAGTCTGAATCATCTTCAGACTCGCTGGATTCAGAATCATCAATACCATTCTCTTCGTCATTTGAAAATCCATTTTGAAGGTTATTGGGTTTAAGATTACAAGAAGGTGCCACAGCCATCTGCCAAATTGAGACCCCAGTTGACTCTAGAACAGTCTGCAAGAATTGGCAGAAAATGCAAATTATTTAATAGGTAATCAAATCATAACAATATCTAATTTAGATGCATTAAAGAGGGGCCAAAAAAAAGAACTTTTACCTTCTGCTTCAAGTGAAAAAGATCCCACTCTGTAACTGAACCATCAATACTTGACGAGAACAATCTACCACAAGACAACAATCCTTTTGAGCCAACCGAACACCAAACAAGTGACGAAACTCTTGAATTAGACTCTCCATGGATAGTCTTCAAAATCAAAATCAACTAATTTTAGGAAAAAAACAAAATATAGAAAGTTCAAAGAAAGAATGAATAAATTACCAACTGACAGTGCCAACCAACAGAACCAGGAGAGACAAGCCATATCTCAAGAGAGCCATCTTCACGGGCAGCAGCAACCTGTGACTCATCAACACTGGTGGCTAAAGCTATAACAGGAGATGGCTTCCACTCGATTGAGCTGTTTCTATAAGCAGCTTCCAGCATTTCAATTGCATAAACTTCAACAACTATACAATTGCTTTGATTGGCGGAGAGGATCTCGGAACCGCCGCGACTGGTGGCCGATAATGGAGCGACAGTGAAGAAGAGAGAAAGTACGATAGCATCAGAAGAAGTTACAGTGTGTGATAGGTTTTGAGGTTTAAGCGCGGCGATTGATTCTTCGGAATGTATATGCGAACCGAATAAGATGTTTGACCCGGATAATTCAGGGTTTGGGTTAGACCGGTTTTTTTTTTTTTTGAAACTGGAATGGTTACACCGGTTTTTAAGACCCTAAAAAGATTAAACGATATATATATATATATTTATTGAAACTGATTACACTCAAATCGATTATTTCAATATTTATTTTCTATATATACAAAACTGTTTTATACTTTCTTTTACCTTTATTTTAACATATGGAAGCGTAACTGAGAAATATTGTTGCGGGTCATTTTAAAAACGACACTGTCACCGTTTTGGATTAGGAATGGTATAGTAAAATCTCTATAAATTAATAATTTTAAAATTAGTAAATTTTTTAATTAAAAAAAATATTAATAAATTAATAATTTATTAATTTAAAGAGAAATTTAATAAATAATATTTAATTAAGTAAAAATTATTGTGTTTTATCAATTTTATAATCAATTTAATATAAGTTAAATGAATTAAAAAAATATAATTAATTAAATATTAATTAATTAAAATGAAAAAAATATGTATATTATCAATTGAATATAAATTAAATAAATAAAATATAAAAATATGTGTAATTAAATATGAATTAAATAAAAAAATAAAAAAAATATATGAATAATCATTTTAAATAATTTTTTATATATTTTATAATTATAATATTTTTTATTTAAAAAGTATTCAAAAATAAACAATGACTTATTAAATGTGTAAAGTATTATATGAATATAGTAAAGAGTATTTTATATATATTAAAAAAAAATCACAGTAATAAATTTCTAATAATTTTTTTTTATATAAATTAATCAAAATATAATATTAAATACTTTCAAACGAAATTAGAGACCAAACACTCAAAACATTAACAATATTTCTTAAATTTTAATTGTAATTCGAGATTTTAATCCTAAAATTTTTAGATGCAATAAAATTAGAGATGAAGTTTAATTATATTTAAATTTCATGAAAAAATAAATAATACTAGACTTATATTTTAATAAAATATCATAATCTATTATATATACAATACTGATAAATTCTTAATTTATAATATAAATTGAACCATGTAATTATGTATAGATTTTCAAATAAATATTATCTTATTAATTTATTGAAATTATTAATTTAGTCCACTAATTCAAATCAAGATCGAAAAAAATTATTATATAATAAAAATTATTAATTTATTGAATATTAATTTATAAAAATATTACTATAGGTCTTATTTGAAAAAGAATTTGTACTTTAAGACTCAATTAAAATTTAATTAATTACATTCTTTTCTTTTCCTAGGAAAGATATAAATTTTAATTTAAATAATAACAGAGTAGTTATATTTTTTCATTATAATAATAATAATAATAATAAAAACAACAACAGTGTAATTAAATATATATCATTGAGTAAAATTCAATAAAATAGGATAAAATCTACCGATATAGTAAAAATTGATGGTAAATTTATATTATTTTTAATACCAGTAAAATTGTTAATTATTATCAATTTATTATAAAATAAAATAAAAAGATAAATAGCAAATTTGTAATATTAATTGAAAGATAAATGGTTTAAAAAAATGACGAGCAATAATTGTTGAAGACAGAGTAAAAATATTTTTAAAAATGTTGATATATTAATAATACCCTTTTATTTAATTTAATTAATTTTTTTAATTTCCTAAATTTATATTAAGTAATAAATAAAGAAAAACAATTTTTTTATCTTAATGACATAACATCTTCTTATTTTTTTTTCCTATTAGTTGTTTATAATATCTCTTAGGAATATATATATATTTTTAATGATTTTGACTAGTCACCATATTAGTGGATGAGTGGATGTACTGCAAATAGATCGGCTAATGCTAGTGGGGAATGACCTCCGTCTAAATCACCAATGTGGTTCATGAGAAAGTTGGTTTTACTTGAGTTTGTTATATATGCAATGCCAAAAGTCTTGCTACAAGTACAATGAGATAGTATATGCTTAAATAGTTTTTGGACAATCATTTTTAGGGGGACAAAGAGTTTGGAATAATATGTAAGCTTTATTTTATCAAAATACTCCTCCATACCCAACACAATTTTCTTATTAATACATGAGAAAGTGAGTGAAAAATAAGAGAGAGGAAGGTCATCACATTTTTAAGGGACATCATCAGACGAGAAAATAATAAACTACTATACCTAAAAAATCATGTATTGAACAAATAAACATTTAAATTTCAACATATAATAAGTTTCTTAAACATCCAAAGAACAAAAAAAACACCATAATAATAGCATGGCAAAAAGATCAACTATTCTCCAGCACAATAAATATAACAAAATCACACAATACCTAGCTTGAGTAATAAGAGGATTAGGTTTTTTTGGAAGTAGTTTTAGATTCGAGTTTTCCCAATTGGTAGACGTGCGACCCACAAAAAATTTATCCTCCCTTCTAATACTAACTATTATCATCACAATTTTTATAAGAGCAATCTAATCAGACGAAACTCTTCAAATATATATTCTTCATCCATGCACTTTGAAAGACATGTAAAATAAAGTATTATTGACTTTCGATTGTGTAAAGTATTCATATCGCCTCCCTCAACTAAATAAAAACTTGCAAATCACACCCATCCATTATCCAAAGGATTCATGATTTATGGAGTTTGCCTTAAACTGGATAATGCTTGTGATACTAATTAATACTTTTTTTTTAAGGAAAAAGATTCATTTCATTCATTGTATATCTAATTGAAGAACATCACAAAGAAAGTTAGGGGAAACAGAACCACAACAAATGAGCTCTGACGTAGAATCAGTCGCTCTAGCTAGTAGATAAGCTATATGATTCGCAGATCTCTTAACAAAAATAATATTCAGATTCAGAAAACCTAACATCAACTCCGTACAATCATCAATTAATAGACCAATGAAAGGGTCCATCTTTTGAGCACTATTTATGGCATTCACTATCCACTGGGCATCTGATTTCAACGTCACTATATCAAGATTCATGGATTTAGCCAACCCAATGCCTCCCTTATACTCAGACATTTAACAACTTTTGCAGTATGATTATCAGCCTATGTTTTGGAAAGTGCATTCACCCATCTTCCCTTGTGATCACAAAGAACACAGCCCATTCCCACTGTCTTTGAATCTTGGAAAAATGCAGCATCGACATTTGCTTTTAACCAGCTCACCTCAGGCCTTGTCCATCGATTAGGCATGTACGCAGTGTTCTGGGCATTTGGGCTGTATAGGTTCTTGACTTGAGCTACCTTCCATTCACTAAAATAGGAATTAGCAGCGTAAATTACTCCAGTAGTGGTAACAGTAACTTTATTCCACACCATTTTGTTTCGATGCATCCACAAACTCCTGCATAATATAACAGCTCTTTCATACCGATCCTTGGACCATATGCTAAATGTAAAACCCAGTTGGTATGTGAAGTTATGAACAACTTCACCATGAACACCAAGCCCAGATAAGGTCCAGCATTCTCGAGCTAATGAGCACTGAATCATGGCATAAGTAACACACTCCCTCCAATTAAAGCATACAGGGCAAGAGGGATCAACTTGAACTCCACGGCCTACCAAACAAATATTAGTGGGTAAATAGTTAATTAAAGCATGCCAAATCAGATTTTTGACTTTAGAAGGAATGCTCAGGGTCCAAAGTTTCCTCCACATACGACTCTCATCACTTATAAGAACACCATTCCTCTCCTCATAGAGGACCCTATAGGTTGATTTAACTGTATAGCACCCATTATCATCTCTCCACCAGCACCATTTATCTTCAGGGCATCTCATACTGATAGGGATACTTTTAATCATATCTCTATCTCTGTCATTAAAAATATCAACTATCACATCCTTATCCCATTTCAGTACACCAGGCACCATAAGGTTGCTTACTTTAGTTTTTTCCATTTCACTTAGCATTTTCG
The DNA here is from genome assembly GCA_948193065.1 of Aleurites moluccanus. Taxonomy (NCBI): domain Eukaryota; kingdom Viridiplantae; phylum Streptophyta; class Magnoliopsida; order Malpighiales; family Euphorbiaceae; genus Aleurites; species Aleurites moluccanus. The sequence continues at coordinate 57,180 of CANXYC010070163.1, forward strand.
TAGTAATATAAGGATTGTTGTCACAAGGCCATGGAACTTTCCACACATCAATGCTCCTACCATCACCCACCCTCAATTTACATCTGTCAATAACTAGCTTGTGAGCAGCCATTAAACTCCATCAAATATGTAACACCTGAGATTTTTTTTGCTTGTATGTATTTTGAAATTCTTGTAATAATGTATATAAAATTTGTCATGGAATGTCTATTTTGGAAGTGAGATTTGTTTGTTTTGAATTAAATTTCAGAGTTTGTATTTGTACAGAATTTTGTGAATTTATGTTCAAAGTTTTAAAGAAAGAATTTAGAATATGTTGTAATCTCATGTGTCTAGTTTAAGTAGAAGGAAGAATCAAGATATTTAGATTTTCGTAGCTCAAGATAAAGCTAGTTTAACATATACTGCCGAAATGAATTTTTCAACTTCTGTCTTGAACAGTAACCATGAACAATGCACGTGAATAGTACTGTGAACAGTATGCATGACTGTAACTGTGAATAGTGCGCATGAACAGTAACTGTAAATAGTGCTCGTGAACAGTAATCGTGAATAGTAGCGTAAACGGTAAACTCAGGATTTTATTTGGCAGTAGCTTCTTTACTTCCTTTTCCTCTTCTTTCTTTCTTCTTCTCTCTTCTTTTCTATTTCCTATTTCTCTCAACCATAAGTCATTTTTCTTCATTTCTAAGGTTTTAATACTTCAATTAAGCCTTATTAATGCTAGAAAATACAAATTAAAGACTATAAGAGCATCAATTCAAACCAAATTCTTCAGAATTTTTTTGGAGGAGAAAATAAGGTAATTTTCTCAAATCTTCTCTTTAGCTTGAGTTAAGTTTTTTGTTAGCTAGAATAGTTATTTTTAAGTTGTGGGTGATCTTTTATGAGCAATAATGGGTAATAATTATGGTTAGATTTAGTAGTATAAAGATTTATGATTTTTGGATGAATAGTGCTGTGAATAGTTGATTTTCTCTATAACTATTATTCATCCTCTATTAATGGTTAAATTAATGCTAGAATTTGTTTATAGAGAATCTAAAGAGCTTAGAATTTATGGAGGATTATTTTATATGACTGTTCTGAAAAAACCCTAAATTTTGAAATTTTGAAAATTTTTATTTAGGAGAAGAGAACTCAAGAAATTAAGGATCTTTTGGATTTGAGCAAGAGTTGAGCTTGACTAGAAAGCTTTTTAGTGCTAAGAGGTAAGTGTGGATTTGGTTTCATGTATATGATTCTCCATATGAGAATTTTTGCTAAAATATATTCTATTCATATATATATGTATATGTTATTTATGAATTCAATTTATTGAAACCCTCCTTAAATAGAATATTTGAATATTGAAAATGATTTGGTTATTTTCCTTAGACCAAGTTCATTAATAAGCCTTTGTTATGCATAATATGATATGTTATTTATTTGTTGTAATCTCTTGATCACTTTTAATTATTGTTGAACCAATACTTGATATGTATATCACGGAACATACATTATAGAACGTTTTTCTCAATGAGAGTTAATTCATTGGTCCAATGTGCACAGAGGAAACCTGGCTGATAGGGCATAATATCAGTGTTTCATCTAGAGGGGATCATGAACTCTAGACATATGTCTACGCAAGCATATATGCCACATGAAGGTAGCAAGGTGTTATGACCCGGTTTCCCGGACCGCGACGGTCCTAGGGCAGGGGAAATGCCAATGGCGACCGGCACCCGTAGAACCCAATATCATTACACAATCTATCAACCTCAACATAAATATAATTATTTAATATAATTATCATCTATTAAATTATCCTGCTATTCATTCTGCAGTTGGCTGTATCATTCACATATCTCATCATAAATCATCATATAACTCAAAATATAATTATCAATGTATATTAAGTAACATAAATCTCCTAACTAACCCATACATACCCATGGAGCAGCTAAATAAAGAAACCTCAAATAATAATACAGAAATCCAGAATTTATACAAATAAACTGCAGCAGAAATCCACGGAAGACAGATATCGGGATTTTGTAACTTACTTCTTTCCTGAAATGGGTAAACAATCAAACGGGTGAGTATAGATGATACTCAGTGAATTTACATGCATCGCAATAACTAAATAGGTACAAATAGGCAAATGAATAAATCAAATGATATACAATAAATAATAGGGTTATCAAAATATAGTCAAGGTCAAGAAATAGCAAATATCTTCGGTTACATATGGAAAGGCAGATAATAAGATGGACTGAATGAAAAGAAATTAAACAGTCACCAAATCATCGATATCACTGGACCATATAGGTCGCCAGTATCATATCAATCAATATCACTGGACCATGTAGGTCACCAGTATCAAATAAGCATAAGGCTGATCAGGCCCTATGGCCAGGACCATAACCCCTCCTAG